>CAUYRT010041239.1:0-28946 GCA_963574885.1 Lepilemur ruficaudatus
TACCAAGAGCTAGATTCAAACCCCTGGATACAAAATCCATGCTCTGACCTTTTACACCAGTCTTCTCAGCCTCAGCCCCATTGGCATTTGGGGCCAAATAATCCTTTGTTGTGGGGTGCTGTCTTGTACATTGCAGCACGTGTAGCAGCATTCCTGGCTTCCACCCACTAGATACCAGTAGCACGTCCCAGCTGTGAGATGAAAAATGTCTCCGGACACTGCTGTATGTCCCCATTGAGAGCCACTGCTCCCTCTAATGAGGGAGTCAGACAGGAAGCAGAACTCTTTGGGATCTAAAGTCCCTTTGAGCTCTGATATATGATCATGATTATTGAATTAGAAAGAAAAATTGAAATGGATGATATTATACCAGGTTTATTCATGATGATAAAAATTTGGCCTTTCTCATCTTCCTGGAAACAGAAAGACAATTCCAGGCTAATAGTGATGTGCATAACTGACTTTGAGGACTTCTTTTGAGCCCAGATGTCTGTCTTCCACAAAGATTTTGATCAGGTAGGAAATAATTCTCTTGCCATTATCCACTCCCTGAGTCTCTGCTATTTCCCTTCCACCAAATCTGACACATCATCATAGTCAGAGCTTTGGAGTTACACTAACTATCCCAGCTCTGCTTCTTACTTGCTATGTGACTTTGAGCAAAACATTCAGCTTCCTTGAGCTCCATTTTCCTCATCTGTAAAAAGGAGATAATACCATCTGCCTCACAGGATTTCGGTGAGGATTAAGTATGATGATATAAAGTGTCCCAACACATGTCAGTTGTTTGCTATATTATTATTATGCAAGATCTAGCTCAAAACATAACTCTTCCAGAAGCCTCCCAGAACCATCACATCTGCCTTTCCCAACTCTGTTCCCCAGCGTAGCTCGTATGTAGAAATCAACAGTACCCAGAAGAGCCCCACCTACCTGGAACAATCATGACCATGATTCTCAAATAGGAGGTATATTAGATCACCAGAACTTTTTGAAATTTACATTTTCCAGCCAGGCATGGTGGTTCACGCCTGTAATCCCAGTACATTGGGAGGCTGAGGCAGAAGGATCGCTTGAGGCCAGGAGTTCAAGAACAGACTCAGAGACATAGCAAGACCCCCATCTCTATCAAAAATAGAAAAATTAGCCAGGCATGGTGGTGGGTGCCTGTAGTCCCAGCTACTTGGGGCACTGAGGCAGAAGGATTGCTTGAGTCCAGCCCAGAAGTTTGAGGCTGCAGTGAGCTATGATGACACCACTATACTCTAAGCTGGGCAACAGAATGAGATCTTATCTCAAAAAAAAAATTTACATTTTCCTAAATTTACCTACACTCAGGGGTGGAGTGAGAAAAGAGTGAGCAACTAGATTTTTAAAACTTCTCATGATACTTACAGGCACCATTACCTCATCCCCATCTGTGAGCCTCTAATTTAATCTGCAAGTAACCACTGGATGCCTAATTTTGAAAAAGTCTAGTTATGTTCAACTATTTTAAAAAGGTTTAAGGAAAAGAGTGTAGTGTCTTTTTAAAACAGATTATAAAACAATAGGCTCAGCCAAAGAAGTGTTTAAGGCTAATTGGGTAAATGATTTTAAAAAATAAAAGAGGGAGAGTTAATTGAAGAAATTAGTAACTAAGTTGATAAAGGAAATTTTTCCTAGTTGAGAGGAAATAATCATAGGCTTAGATTCAGATTTTGCAGAGTCTAGAAACATATCATGGTTTTTATTTTTCCTCTTTTCTTACTTGGAAGAAGAAAGGTACAGGAACAATGTATAGAGAGAAAGGTAATTTTTGGCCTTGAAATTAGGAAAGTTATTATTTTTCAGCAAGAGAGTTGGCTTAGGACTGGCCAAGTGTCAGGAGGAGGGAAGGGAACTTCCCACAAGAGCTGTGCATAGTTGACGTTTTGAGAGTCTGCCATGGCACCTTGGACAGGCTTCCCGCCCTGAATCACTGGGCTGCAAGGTGATCAAGGTTACCCTGAGAGCAGAGAGAAAAATGAAAACCAAGCTGAGCAGTGACTGATATGTTTAGGGAAAAAAAAATACCCAACATTTCAATTTGTATTTAGCTATTTGATGAGGTATTTATATACCTTTTATAAATTTGTCAAAAAAGTAACAATCAGAAATCACTGAATTCTATTCTTCTGTTGATAATATTGCTGTTGTTTTTAATAGAAAAGGCCTGAGTAGCAAATTCCTCTGGGTTTTCCGTTCAGTTAACCACAACACTACCACAGAACAGTTGACTTGGTGTAGCTACCGGGACTGTAAGAACAGTGCTTAGGAAAAAAAATAATCAGCCCAATCTAGGTCATAAAAAGGCATTTTGGCTTCCATATTGTTCTTTGGATAGGGGAAAGCCAGCAGCCAGGCAATGAAGACACTCATGTACCCGAGGAGATGCCCGTCACGTGAGAGAGCCACCTTGGCAGTGGCTCCTCCAGCCCCAGTCGCACCTTCAGATGACAGAACACCGGTACATTAATGTTTTTAGATTCTCTACAGACAATCCACACATGTAGACCATTCCCACTCCATCCCTCACCTGAGATGCCCCTGTTTCCCTCTGGTTTCTGGTTATAAGAATAGATGTGGGGGGTTCAGAATGATAAAAGGGGATTTTCTGAGTCCCATTTGGCAATAGGTTGTTTAATCAGCGGCAGGACATTGTAGCTAAAAAATTGCAGATCATGGGCCCTCTTTGCAACTAGAAACTGCACAACTATTTAATCTGAAATGGAGTAGGCTTTTTGGACAATCATGTTGGTCCAATAGATTAACTCCAGCTCTTCATGTATTCATTTATTCCACAAACATTTGCAAGCATCTCCCTTGGGCTAGGCATGGCCCTTATCTCCAGTAAGACCCCATATGGTCCCATGTGAATACACAAACAGATGTGGTGTGGTCAGGGTGCTGTGAAGCGGCACCCAAGCTAGACTGGGAGTGGTGGGGGTGGGCAGGGCATGCAGCATGCCCAGAGAAGAGTTTTGAAAGATAAATGGGAATCAGGGGTATGGTGCGGAATGGGGAAGGAAAACTCCCAAGCAAAGGAAACTGGCTCAGAATGCTGGGATGTGGGATATGAAAAAGGAATTGTGAGAAATGAGGCTGGAGAGGTAGGCAGGGGCCAGATGTGATGCTTTATGCCAGACTAAGACACTCAGATTTGCACTTAATCGAGATTTTTTTCCACCAAACCACTAGTGTGTGCTATGAACCCATGGACATTTTCAGAGGTTCATTAAATATAATGAGCGTGCAGTGACTGGCCTTTGCTGAAGAATTTACACATACTCAGTTATTTCCACCATTTAACTCTTATTGCCTGGGTTACATCGGAGCAGAGTAATGAAATCACTGTGCAGAGACAGCCAATCAGTCAAAGAACATGGAGTGAATGTCCAACTTCCTCACTTACCAGGCTCTCCTTTGATGTTTTTATAAGTCTCTGTCACTCATGCTAAACATTGTGTATCATTTCTACACATCCCTTTCGTCACCCTTCTCGACTCAGTTACCCAAAAACTCTACTTCTGATATATTTCTGGATTCCATTTTCTTTGTTCCATTCCTGCTGCTCCTTCTAGAGTTCAGGACCATTCCCTCTCAAAGGTCTACATTTCAATTTCACCCTCTCTTCAGACCCTCCCAAACCAGCTCTAATCCTGCCTCTACACTGCAGTAGCCATCTTCCCAAAACACTCTTCTGATCATTTCACTCCTGGCTCCAAACTTCAGAGGTTCCTCACTGAACTAAGCTTCGAGTCTATCCTCCTAAGCACGGTGCCCAAATGTATGGCTCCAACTTGACTTTGCACACTTATCTGCAACCACTTGCTCTCACACAGGCTGTGCTTCAGACAACCCTGAAGCCTGCCCTTTTCCTGCATTCAGGATTGGCTTTGGGCGTGTGACCTGTGCAGTTACCTGGACCCTACCCTTAGAAGGTCCCACACTTGGTTGAGTGCTCTACTGTTGCTGTCTTGAAATTCCTAATAATTTTCAAACAAGGGTCCTCATATTTTCATTTTCCACTGGGTCCCACAAATTATTAATCTGTTGCCAATTCTGCCTGCTTTACATAACCTATCTGCACCCATGTTGTTCTCTTCACATAAAAACCTTTATCTGCCCATTCCCATCTGCTGGAACCTGACCCTTCTCTCTTTCAAGACCTAGCTCAAGTCTTTGCCAGTCTCCCCAAGCCTCACACAGACTCTCCTCTGGGTTCCCAAGGCACCTTGCTTTTACTTTTGTTTTTACATCTGTCATGCAATATTCGAAATACTGTTATGTGCAAGCATACCTCATTCCCCCTACTGGAAGGAAAAGCAAGCTCCTCCAGGATGGGGGTGGGGGAGGATATCCTTTCACTTCCGTTGCTCGTCAGTGCCTGGCACAGAGCAGACTCTCAATACATTACTGATGAACTGAATTCCACTTCCTGTATTACCAAGTGACTTCTTGGCCACCTGTGACACCTCTCTGCATGAGTGGCTCCTGTCTTGGCCCAGCTCCAGTTCAACTGACTCTGCCCATGGTAACTTTTGGTTACCTCGGAAACTATGGTAATGTGACAATGGGTACCAGGCAGCCAATGACTTGAGGAGAGCGAAATGACTCCGTAAGTGGTAATCCACACGTGAAGACCAGACCAGAGTGAAAAGAAGAAAAACATCAGCCCAAATTTGAAAGTCAATAGGTGAATGAAATTTTCCACAAAAGAGAGCTGATTTCAGTTGTGTAGAAAACTGCTGCTAAAGTAAGCAGTGCACTGGGAGGCCCACGAGCCTTCCTGAGGTTGAAGACTCACAAAAGTAAGTAGCCCGAAAAACTCAGCTGTAACTGTTCTCCCTCAGGCCCACATTGCACCAAGAAAAATCCCAACCACAGCACACGCTCTCCTCCCTGTGTTTTCCTTACAGCACATCCTAATCCATTTGGGCCTCTTCCTCCCTTAAAACCCTCCATACTCTCTTACTGGTGAACAAAGTCAAAAATGCCTCAGTACAGAACAGCAAACATTTATTGAGTGCTTCCTTTGTGTCAAGCACTATGACAAGTATTTTAGAGATTATTTCATTAAATCCTCACAGCAATCCTCTACAATAGGTGCAATTATTATCACCCCTCTTTTAAGTATTTGGAAACTGAGATACAGAGAGGTTAAGTAACTTCCCCTAAATCACACAGCGCCTAAGTGGTAAAGCCAAGATTTAAACACAGGCAGTCTGAGACCTAAGCATTCTCTCACTGCCCTTGCCCTTGGCTACCCAACCAGCCTCACCTTTCACGCCACCCCGTCTCCGGCCCTTTACCGAGGCCCATCTGAACTGCACGCAGGGCTCCCAATGTGCCCAGTTCTCTTGCTCAGCTTCTGAGCCTTTGTTCCCATCATGTCCATTATCCCAGTAAATGTGACCCCCTTACATCTGGGTCTCAAATTCATTGGCCTCAGGACTCCTTTCCACTTTTAAAAGATTGAGAACCACAAAGAGCTTTTGTTTATGTGGATTATGTCTATCAATATTTATAATATTAGAAGTGAAACCTAAGAAAACTTTAAAATATTTATTCACTTGAAAATAATACACCCATTGCACATTTAACATAGATTTTGTATTTTATGAAAATAACAATATTGTCCAAAATAGAAAATAATTATTCAGAGGAGTGTTGTTGCTTTATATTTTGCCAAATCTTTTTAATGTCCGGCTTACAGATGACAACTAGATTTTTATACCTGCTTCTACACTCAATAGGATGTGCTATGTTGTTTGAGTGGAAGTATATGGAGAAAATCTAGCCTTATACAGACAAGTAGTTGGAAAAGGGAAGGAAATTTTAATAGCCTTCTCAGGCAACTAAGGACATTCTTCTTTGGTACTATCCTAAAATTTAACAAGTCCCTTATAGTTTAATTGCAGTGTGGAATCTGAAACTGTATCAATGAACTTTTCATGCTCTGTTAGATTAACCCATTGATCTCTCTCACATTTGGAATGGCTCTTTTACCCAGCATGATTTTGTAACATCATGCACTGGTCATTTGTAATTAATATGAGTTCATTGACTTTTAAAAATCTTCCAAAAATCAACATATTTCATTAAACAATATTAAAAAATCACATTCATTAAAAATCACCAATCTCATCAAAAGCTTTTTGTTTCTTTTGAAAATTTTTTTTAGAGATAAAAAAAATTTACTCTGCCCAGGCTGGAGTGCAGTGCTATGATCATAGCTCACTGCAGCTTCCAACTCCTGGGCTCAAATGATCCTCCTGCCTCAGCCTTCTAAGTAGCTAGGACTACAGGCACACGTCACCACACCCAAGTTATTTATTCATTTTTTACTTATTTTTGTATAGATGGGGTCTCACTATGTTGCCCAAGTTGCCTTGAAGTGATCCTCCCACCTTGGCCTCCCAAAGTGCTGGGATTACAGGTATGTGCCACAGCACCCGGCCAAAAAGTCTTTATATTGGAAACAGTTGAACTCGCAGTGATAAATACCAATTTTTCATAATTCTAATTTTTGCTTGAAAGCTTTAATTTTATCATTGGCAAATAAATACTGTTAGTTGTTTTCCTTGAAGTGATGGGCTCACCTCATTCATTTTCAAGAAAATGTTCTGCCAAATACCCAAATCTGGATAATCATAGTTTGTCAGTCATTCCTTTAAGTAAAAATGGTGTTATATAAAAACAGCAGATACTTAAGCTTGGAATTCAATTGCTTTTCCTTAAAACAGCCATAGTGGGCTGGGCATGGTGGCTCATTCCTGTAATCCTAGCACTCTGGGTGGCCAAGGTGGGAGGATTGCTTGAGCTCAGGAGTTTGAGACCAGCCTGAGCAAGAGACCCCGTCTCTACTAAAAATAGAAAAATTAGCCGGGCATTGTGGCGCAAGCCTGTCTTGAGCCCAGGAATATGAGGTTACAGTGAGCTATGATGACACCACTGCACTCTACCCAGGGTGACAGAGTGAGACTGTCTCAAAACAAACAAACAAACAAAAAAAAACCCAACCATAGTATTTCAACATGCATGCTTGATGTATACATCTCATTTTGTCATACTAAGAATATTAATACTCTCAGGGGCAGGAGGAGAAAAAAATTATTAATACTCATAATAGAATATTAAGAGATACTCAAGGGTTGAGATTTCATAATTAAATAATTTTTATTGTGTGATTAAAGGCATTCTTAAATGAAAGTGGCTTTTTTTTATGATACCCTTGGACAGCAGAAGGCTTTTCTTAAAAAAAAAAATGTGAGTGCATGGCAGTGAAGAATATGATGACTATTAATATAGTTTGAGACTGCCTTTATTCATGTTGCAGCAGTCTCCAACCTTTCTGGCTCCAGGGACTGGTTTCTGGAAGACAATTTTTCTACAGACCCAGCAGGTGGGGACAGGGGCATGCGCCGGCCCAGTCCCTAACAGGCCACACACCAGTTGACCCGGGGATTGGGGCCCACAGTGCTAAGATGTCAACCACTTTATATACCTTTGCTTTTGTACCATCAATGCAAATAGTGATACAGGCAAATAATATCTTAGTATTATTATGAAAATAGTTTTAACCTTATGAACTCCCTGAAGAGGTCTCAGAGACCCCCATGGATCCATAGATCACACTTGGAGAACTGTTGGCCTGCACACATCTTTAGAGACAACTGAAATGTCACTTTCCCTTCTTCTGTGCCACCACTGTACCTTGTACAAACTTCTGGTGTAATACTTACAACATTTTATTATGGATAATTAATTATATCATCGTTCTTTCCTACAACTATCAGTTCCTTTAGGGCAGAAACCATGTCCTATTTATTTTTAAGTCCCCAGACACTAATAGTGCCAGGTACATAATAAGGGCTTGATAAATACTTGTTGAATGAATGAACAAATGAATGGCTTGCATGGCAGATTCTATTTTCTAAATATGGTCACAATAGTATGTCCCATCACATTTGCTCTTCGACGGTCTTGACACTTCCCCATCAAGATCCAGGCACCTCTCTCCTTTAACCTGGCAGGGCTTTGAGACTTCATCAACCAATAAAGCATGTAGAAGAGGTGCTGTGTGACTTCTGAGGCTAAGTCGCTAAAGTGCCATACCTTTGTGCCTCGATCTCTTGGGACACTCACACATGGAACCAGCCATCACACTGTGAGGACCCCCAAGCAGGCTGTGCAGAGGCCTACGTGGGAAGGAATCTTGTTCCCCCTGACTCACAGCCCCAGCTGGGTTCCCAGCCTACATCCAGGGACCAACTTGCCATGGCAGGTCCCCACGGACAAAAACCACCACTTTGCGTTCTTGATACAGTTTGGGTTCCACAGTCTGTCCCCTGAGAATAGCGTTTTTGCCAATCTAACCTGGATTAGACAAATCAGTAAGCAAGAAGCATGCTCATAGGCCCATGTGCTCATGGCAGAAAAGAGTACAAGTGTGATAGGGATTCTTTGTATTAATCACCTGTGTATACACTTCAAATAAAAAATGTACACAGTGTTTGTATTCTTTTTCTCTGTGTTCTGAATATGTTTACTGAAATATAAATTTAAGTCTGTCGAATTTAATAAAAATTGAGATCTGTGTTTTATTCATCTCTTTACATTTAATTTTTCTAATTTTAGATTATTTTATTATATTTTGAAAAAAGTATTAGTCTGAGATGTATTAGATATTTTTAAAAAATCACTAGTTCCTCATCACAGATTGCTTGAGAAGCACTGAACTAGAGGGCTGAGAAGGGGCCACAGGCTACCATCTTAATTTTTAATTTGTGGATGACCCTACATGCTCATCATCAATAGGCGAGATCTGAGCTGCTTTCTACTTGCAACAACAAGTGTATAGGGAGCTATCTACACCCATTCTCTGGGTTCCCTCCCATCCCTACACCTGTGACTTTATAAGGTG
Source organism: Lepilemur ruficaudatus (assembly GCA_963574885.1). Classification (NCBI taxonomy): domain Eukaryota; kingdom Metazoa; phylum Chordata; class Mammalia; order Primates; family Lepilemuridae; genus Lepilemur; species Lepilemur ruficaudatus. Next base: position 8,948 of record CAUYRT010041239.1, read on the forward strand.
ATTCCCTACAGAGTTAATAACCCTGCCCACAAAGAAAAAAGTCAAAGCAAGGAGGATAGAATCTCACATCAGCCCAATGCATTTTAGATGATAAAACCAACTCTAAAGGAATTGATTGAAAAGGTCAAACGATGCAGCGGGAATGGCATCTTATCCCCCCCACGAAACAGAAATTTAAAGTTACTTTTCCTTCTTTTTAAAGAGAGCGTGGCCATAAGAAAGAAGAAAGCTGACAACCTTCAGGTCATCTTTCTGAATTTCCTTCGAGAACATCTACGAAGTATTTTTCTTCTCACCAGGAAATGACCTGCCCAAGCGATTGTGCAGTCACTCTCAATACATAGAAACGAAAACGACTTATACTCTGAAAGTTTCACTTCCAACTGACTAAGTGTGAAAAACGGCTTTGTGAAATGTGCCTTTGTGTGCAGAGTCCAGTAAGCAATGACCTGTCCCCTCCTGACCAGGCTGGGTGGCACAGAGCCCGGGCGGCACCTGACCAAGGCTGCCCGGTGCCTGCAGGGTTGGCACGTGAAGACTCGGAGTCTGGTGGGAAACACGTTCACTATCAAAGCTCTAGTTTCTTAAACCTGGACTGAATATATGAATTTACCCTTTATCATTTTATAACTACAATTCCAACCTTTTAAAAATATCAGCTTGCAAACCCCTCATGACTATGTATTATCTCCTTCTAATTTTAGTATACAGCAAACATTACCAAGTTCTGCTTTTCAAGGATCTAGGCTAAGAATTGGTAATATCAAGATGAATAGGACAATTTCTATGCTAGAGGAGCTTTCATGGTATACTGACTAAGTAATGATTTTAATACTTTATATTTGCATACTATAGTTTATATTCAAATATCACAATGCCCTCGTACGACAGACATAGGCAGGGGAAGGATTCCCATTTTCCATAAGAGGAACTGAAGACCAGGATATATTAAATCATCTGCTTAAGTTAATATCACAAGGCGATAGATCCAGAACGTACTGGTTAATGCTTTGGGGTCAGGCAGATCTGGGTCCACAAACCAGCTCTAACAGTCATTGCCTTGGCTTGTTATTTTGGGCAAAATAGCCCTTCCATGCCTCAGTTTACTTATCTATAAAATGGAGATAAATAACAGCTGTCTCCATAGGCTACTGGAAAATTAATTGAGAAGATTTGTTTGTAAAGATGGGAGGAACTCAAAAAATGATAGTAGTTGTCATTACTTCATCATGAGCCCTTTATTAAGCCCCCACTTGCATGCAGTGCAAAATACAGAAAATAACAGACACAGGAACTCACAATGTAATATAAGGATACATAAGCAAAGGATGTAACATAACAAAACAAAAGCAACAAATTAAGCATTGGCGAGGACTGCCTCCTCAGTGTTCCCACAGTAACATCTAGATCTCAGAGCACTTGACATACCATCGTCAGGGTCTCTGACCACTCCCCACACCACCCCAACAGATTATGAGCTCCAGGTAATTTTACTCTTTTGCTAAATCCTTACTTATTTATTATAGAAGCCCTGACAGACCACACAGCCCAGAAATGAGTCGGCCAATGACACAAAGCTATAGTTCTCTTCCTTAGGACCTGCCACATAGTAGGCACTCAATAAAAGCATGCTGAATTCAAGTAAGTTATTGATGACTAGGTTGTCCTTTCTGAAATGTGTTTTTGGGGACTACTCCACATGAAAGATCCCTTGGGCTCCACTCCTAGGGGTGAAGGGTTCACATCTTTTAGGACAGTAGCAGCTAATGCTCCAACCATTCTCAGCTAAACCACATTATTGAGAAGCAGACCCTTCAGAAATGATTTGCAATGATTTTCTGAATAACAAAGAACAAGAATCATTATCACTGAAGTACGGAGTAAAACTTCTTTCATGCTGAAAGATGAGAACATTCTCCTACAGGTTCTGGAGGTGGGAAAGGAAGGCCATGACGGAAGTATGCAGGGCTCGTGTTTCTAAGTACACTGTGGAGGGTCTTCAACGTCATGTAGGATCTGGCCCCTGCATTTCTCCTTAGCGTAGTGGGACTGATACACAGGGCCTTTTGAGCAATCTGGTTCAGTAAGAACCCTACTTTAAGGAGGGAACTGCAGCTCCCACTCGGCAAAACCATAGGCCTGGCCTTTTGTTAACTAGACCATCCTCTTCAGAAGGCATTCAATAGATACATCTGTTACCCAACTAAATGTGTCCCTGGGCTGTTTCCCTGGGACAGAATAAAAGCTGAAGCCCTGACCACAACCCAGAAGTCCCTCTCATCCATCCCCTCCCTCTCTCTCCAACCTCCTCCTTCCCCCCTCGCACCCTTGCTGTTCCCTGAAGACATTCTCCTGCTGTAGAGCCTTTGCATTGGCTGGTAACTGTGCAGAAAGTTCCTTTCCCCAAATAATTGTATCACTAACCACATCTCTTTTAAGTCTTGGCTCAACTCAACTCTTTCAAAAATACTTCTCAAAGAGGTTGCAACATTACATTTCACTTCCAATGCCGCCCCTCCTCCCTTGGCACTTCTGATTTCTTTAACCAAACTCTGTGATCCACTCCCGTCCAATAGCACCTATTGCCCTCTAATAAACCAGAAGACTATTCAATGTGCTAATCCCTCACATATAGCCCTTAGAATGTGGCAAGCATTGCTCTAAGCGCTTTAGAAATAATGAATGAAATACTTTTTTATGTGTATTATTAATAATTATTGTCTGATTTCCCTCACTAGAATGTTGGTTCCAGAAGGGCAACGATCTTTGCTGTATTCACTAACGTATCTCTGGTGCCTAGACCAGTGCCTAGCACATCATGAGTGCTTAATAAATATCTCTTAATAAATGAATGGCTACCCTACTAGTTCTTTTCACAGAAACATCCTTGAGTTTCCCTCAACTGTCTCAAGCTCTGATGTCTCTCTCCCTTTGCACGGGCCACTGCCTCTCCCTGAAACACTCTTCCCTCTCGTCTGCCCACAAACTCCTGCTCATCCTTTAAGTTCCTTCAAGCATCACCACCCCCTCCATAGAAGCTTCCCTTGAGCATGTGCAGGCACAGTCGAGAGCTCCTTTCTCAGTGAAGCCAGATCAAACCAAGGATGTTTTCCTAAAGAAACCTAGCCCTGGCAAATAAAGTTGTCTGTGTTTGCCTTGAGGAGACATTTCCCTCGAAGGTCAAGGGACAGAGCTGACACCTGACTAGCAAGCACAGGTTGGGCTGGACTACTTCAATGACAAAGCACTTCCCTAGAGCATAATGTGCCCCATCCATTGGATAGGAGTAAACTAGATTTACATGTGTTGAATAGCAGGAGGAAGAGAAACTAGCTGTACCATCCAAAGCAGCAAATTAAAAGACGTTTGAAAATAAATAGCTAAGGCAAAAAAAATTTTTTTTTTAAGTAGTAGACAATGACTTCCCATGAAGCGTGTGAAAAATGACAAGGTCAGTCCAGATGACTGAGGTGTTCAGGCCACAATCTATCTCCAGTGACACTGGAGAACTACAATTCTTTCTCTGTTTTCACCTCTTGCAGAGACAATCCTAATGCATTTAATTCATGTCATTTTCCTCCTCTGGTACTCTCAGGAGGTTTGAGAGTACCATTTCAGAACTCTAAAAGACCAATAAAACTGCCCAAGCTTGGCCAGAGTTGAGGTTCTTAACACAGGGCAACACCATCAAGCTTCAATTAAGAAATGTGCTCAGGTAACCAACCTTGGTTTTAGATTTCCAGAAATAACTATTTGAGTTTTCAGGCATACTCTCTTTAAAAGCTGCTAAAGAGCTTTATAAATACCTACCAATTATGGCCCCTCAATTCTCTGTGAGTCTGACCAAGTTGAGAAAGTATGACTTTGCCAGAAAGATACCCTGCAAACACAAACCTTTCCAAACACACAGGCCAATTACATGCCTTGTAGCTTATCCAAGGAAAACACTGTTGCCAACTTCTAGTTGATGTTTTATTTCTGCTTAAGTTCCAATTATCTTGGATAACCGAAACCTAGATAGAAGTTAGAAAACAAAGCCTTTTAATTATCTTCATCAATAATCCACCCACATTTATATTCAGAAAATATATCATTTTTAGATTTACAGATATAAATTCTTTCTAGGCATAATTTCATTGAAAGATTTTGATGAGCTTTGTAAATTGCCATCCTTCCCAGGGTTCAAATCACATTAAGACAAACTGAGAGAGGGGTTGGGATCAGCCTCTGCCTGGCCACTAGCTGCTTCCTACTGCCACGCAATGGAGTAAGTTGCAGAGAGCTGTGAACAGATGCCTCAGTGGGCTGGCTGGGCCACGGCATAGCACTTGACACAGGACAGGCACATAAGGTCTGACAGCACCAGAAGTCATCTAGTCACCTCCCACAGCAGCCCTGATAAGAGTCACCAAGAATAAATATTTCCCCTCTTAGAGAGCTTTCTACTCTGCTTCTTCTGTTACTGACCAGCTCAAGTGTAGGAAAAATATCCTCCCTAGTTCTTCTCCATTGAGCATAACTGTACCTTTTGGAGATGTGCAAGATAAGTCTATTCTTTCTCTTACATGAAATTTTTCAAGTACTTAGATCAGTGCTAAAAGAATTTTCTGTGGATGATGGAAACATACTATATCTGTTTGCTGTCCAATATGGTAACAATATAGTAACCACATGGCTATTTAGCCCTTGCAATGTGCTGGTATAACTGAGGGACTAATTTTTTTTTAATTCTACTTAATTTCCATTAATTTAAATTTAAACAGCTAAGTGTCATTAGCGGCTATCATATTGAAATGTTCAGATTTAGAGACATTTCTCATGTCCTCTTTGTCAAAAATCTTCTTCCCTTTTCCAGGTAAGCAGTCCTTGTTTCTTCAACAATTTCTCAAAAACAAAACAAAACAAACAAATAAAAAAAGCCACCATCCAGAACCTTCTCCATGAGTCAGTCCTGTCTGTATATGTTCCAATTTTCCAAATTCCTATAATGTACTAAAATAGAGAACTCCTGGTAAGGTCTGACCTAGAAGACTATGACCTCTTATCTGAGCCTGCTTAGATATCTGATAATCCTCTCCTTAGACCTAAACTAGCCAGTAAGTGTTTGGTATATATTGGGCACTCAAGAGATATTTAAAGCTTAAATGATTATTCTAGATATTTTGGTGTAACTTGATAAACCCATTTTCCCAATTCTCCAGAGTCTTTTCAGATCTACTTTTTTTCCTTCCTTTGTTCTAATTTGTTTTGTTGGCTTTGAGGCTTTGTGTCTCTCTGGAACATCAGATATTCCTACATTAAAACTTTGTAAAAACACATTAGAAAACTCAAACATAAATATTTTTAAGGACAACCAGGATTGTTTGGTATCCCTCTAGGAAGAGATTTTTAAAAAGGTAACTTAAAAATAAAGCCAATGTTTTCTGCAGGATAATAAAATTTCTAGATAAACACTTCCTTTCAGAGATCACAAGTGACATCAGTCAAAATCAGAGAAAGTTAAATTCTCTATGCTAGACAGGGTAGGGCCCTTTCTTTTCACTTAGTCCTAAAAGCCACCTCAAGGGGGTTGCAGATTTTCTATGCACTGAAATGTTCTATATATTAGGTAGCAAATCAACTACCAGCAAATTACAATGGCTATACTCTTCTAGACAAATCATTAAACGGGTGTTGCATTTCTCAGAAAACAGATATGTATTAATTGAATTTGAGGAAGTTAAATCACGTCAGAGATACTGTACCACTCTGAAGAACAAGAACAATTGTTCTTCAAAGAGCCAGCAGATCCCTAAAAATCTTAGCTTTAAGTTTCTCTTCTCCTTACTTGGTATCACTAATAGTCTGTAAACAATCCCTAGAAAGCATGAAGACCAGGCTATTTTCAGGAATTTGGGTAAATACTTGCAAAGATCTTTTGCAAAGTGGATAATTGCCACTAACAGATCTGACAATTACTGAATATGTTATGTTAATAAAGCAGGTTTCTTAAAGTAGGACACAACCTGAGAATTATTCTATTGGGAAAAAAGAATTCATTACAAAGCCACTGCTATAGACTAAATGCTTGTGTTCCTCCAAAATTCATATACTGAAATCCTAATCCCCAAAGTAATGGTATTAGGAGGTGGGGCCTTTGGTAGGTGATTAGGTCATGAGGGCGCTGCCCTCACAAATGGCATTAGTGCCCTTACAAAAGAGACCCCAGAGAGCTCCTTTACCCCTTCTGCCACATAAGGACACAGAGGAAAGATGGCTGTTTATAAATTAGGAAGCGGGCCTTCACTAGACTCAAATCTGCTAGTGCCTTGATCTTGGACTTCCCAGCCTTCAGAATTGTAAGAAATACATTTTTGTTTTTTATAAAACACCCAGTCTATAGTGTTTTATTATAGTAAACTATAGCTAAGACAGCCACCTTATATGGCTGACAGAAAGACCCCCTATCCACTGCCCTCACTTTGGTGAGTTTCTGTACATGAGTCATAAAAATTTCTGGAAAAAGGGGGGAACTGGGCTGATGATCTTCAACAGATCACCCAAAATCTCATAGTCACAGAACATCTTTCATTTCCTTTAACAAGTAATCCTTTACCAAACTTTATGTAAGCAAACCCTTTTTGGGTGTGTTCAGTAAAAATGAATGGCTATCTATTCATTTGTAGGCACAAACAAGGTGAGTTCTCTTTGATCTCTTTAAACCTCTTAGTTATCCTGAAAAATCTTCAGGCATGGAGTTCAGCCTCTTTTTCTGTAAGACCAAGTATTAATTTTGACACTCTCGGTAAAAGCACAAAGGCCATAAATATATTCATGTGCGCAGAACTCCATGAGCTATAATTAAATCTTAACCAGAACATTAAGCTGCATAAATTTAAGGGAAACATTATCTCCTTAACATTTATCCTTTCAAGGAAATATATATATATATATATATATATATATATATATATATATATAGAGAGAGAGAGAGAGAGAGAGAGAGAGAGAGAGAGAGAGAGAGAGAGAGAGAGAGAGAGAGAGACACAAAGTCTTGTTCTCCGGCCCAGGCTAGAGTGCAGTAGCATTATCATAGTTCACTACAACCTCAAACTCCTGGGCTCAAGCTACTCTCCTGCCTTAGCCTCCCAAGTAGCTGGGTCTATAGGTGCATGCCACCACCCCTCAATAATTTTTAATTTTTTGCAGAGACCAGGTCTCACTATGTTGCTCAGCCTGGTCTCAAACTCCTGGACTCACAAAAGAAATCTTTATCTAAATGATTGCTTCTGATTTAGGGTCTTTACAGGCATCAATTGCTAGATGCAAAAATGTCTTCCAGGCAATCCTGGAGAACGGTATACAAGAATGTAGAAGAGAGGGAGGGAGGCAGAAGAGGAGCCAGATCCCTTCTTCTTAGAAGACATAGGCTCTAAGAGTGATAGAGCAATTTAGGCCATAAAAAGAAAACTACTGAGTGCCTGTTAAAAATTACATGTAATAATAGTTGGACACTTAAGAGAAATAGGATCAAAGTGAATAGTTAGGGGGAAAATGTTAATGATCTTAATTAGTGGTTTTCATAACCTCTAATTTATTTGGAGGAAGGAATAGGATGGAGAAGAGGACAATTGGATAGGATTTCAGGCCCTCAACTGGCTTCTGGCTTCAACAAAAACAGCTCCTTATAAAACTTTGATTTCTAAATTGGGCTTCCATGCAAGCTTTTGTTTAATAAGATAAAGAAATTTTGAAAGCCCCCGAGCTATATGACCACCCCCACAGAATTTACAGGGAAGAGAGCTGGATTTTACTGACAGTGAAGAGGGTAGCTTTGCACTTAGGGACATAGGTAACAGGCAAATGCTATTCCTACCTCTAATTATTCGTGCTGAAATCTAATTTATTTTTAAGAGACGGAACAGAAGTTGTGTAACATTACTGAAAGTAAACGATAAGACTGCCAGGAAATTACCTTAAGTATCAGAAGAATGCTGACGCACTTTGGCAGAGTCCAAGTGGAGTCATATGAAATTCTCATCTGTCAACACCCCTCAATTTACTGTAGAGCGAAATCATTCTCCTCCCTCATCCTTCCTTTCCAAACACCTTTTCTTCCTAACACTTCCCAAAAGCGAGCTCTAGACTATAACATGCTAAACTGACACTATCCTCATCAGGAACTTGAAAAACATGTACAAGACACCGTACTCCTTCAATGAATACAAAGATAAAAATAATAGATGGTGGCTGATCTGAAGGAGCTGGGGTTTCGTAGAGACATGTATATGAATTGTTGTACAGAAGGACAAAGAAAAGCACGTATTGTAAAGACAAGGGAGTAAACATTCAGCGGTGGCATGGACGGTAGGCAGAGGTCCCGGCTGCTGAACTAACAAACAAATCAATTAAGCATATCCTGGGGAAGCAGGAAAAGCTGGACTCACTGCCTCTGCCTTAGGTCAGGACCCTCATTTCTTATCTAGACAATTCTAATAACCTCTAAATGGGTCTCCACGCCTCCAAGCTTACTTCATCTATTCTAACCCATTCTCTATAACACCCGCTTAAAATCCTTCCCTAGCTCCCAGACAACTGCAGAAGCCACCAATGCTTATCATGACTTACGATGTTCTTCATGAGCTGAATCCTGCCCATCACTCTGGCTTTATTTCTAAAGAACCTAACCCCCATGTCACACAGACATTCTTGGAGGTCCCCAAAGGCTCCATGCTCTCAAATATACACAAACGTTAGCATGAGGTGTTTCTTCTGCCCAGAACATCTTCCTAGTCTCAATCTGGCCACCCCCTTCATTCTTGGAGACTCAGCTCCTCTACAAAGCTTTCCCAGACAGCGCCTAGGCTGAGTTAGCCACCGTCCCCTGTGTTCCCAGAGCTCCCCGTACTTAGTTCTATTCCAGTATTCAGCACCCTGGCTTGCATTTGTCATGGCCTTTTTTATCTGTATAACTCCCCAAATTCAGTTTGTGAATTCCTTAAGGTCAGGAAGCTCATTTCTTTGTTATCACCACAGGTTAGTGCAGTACCTGGCACATAATAGGGATTCAACAAAAGCCTTGAGTTTAGTAAAATATTGACAAAGGAGAAGGGAAAAAAGATCAATGAAAGTGAAGGGAAAAAAATGTTACAGCACTCTTAGGCTGGAGTCTATCTTCCCTAGTACAAATGAAGAACACATGACTACCTGGAATCAGGGAATGGCCCCAGGACCTGTGAGCAAGCTACCCAAGGCAGGGAGGGAGGGAGAGAGAGGAGAAAGGAGAGAGAGAGAGAGAGAGAGAGAGAGAGAGAGAGAGAGAGAGAGAGAGAGAGAGAGAGACCCCTGATGTTTTCTGCAAGGTTTCTCCAGGAAATATCTGATCACATACTTATTTTTCTCAGTCTATGACAAAGTGGATCAAAAAATTAATGTTTCTCAACCATAGCATTGACTGCATTAGGGCATCTTCTTTCAGTAAAGGCAAAGCACACACTCTGGGGCTGCTTCGTTTTGTTTGTTTTTGTTGTTGCTTTCTGGTTTCTTTTAAGCATGTTAGACCTGAAACAAAACAAAACAAACAACCCAAACCAGCAGCCATTCTCCTGAATGTTTTCAGGCATTGAGGGAACTAAAGGGAGGACCAGGAAAAGAAAACATATTTAATATCATGAAGGAAAAGAAAGAAGAAAACAAAATACGCCATGAAAAGCAGAGCTGACTGGGGCTGATTCGCACACAGCTGCCAGCATATCGGCCTGGGGCAAACAGGAGGGGCTTCTGTGTGCAGGGCCCTGTGTGAGCAGTGTTGATGTTCTCCTCTGCATCCCATCAAGAAAGGACAAAATGGAAATAACAACATTACACGAGGTGGTCCTGGGATGAGATACTTGGGAGAGCTTAGTTCCAGTATTTTGCAAAGTGGCATTGCAAAAGAAAGTTTGAAATCTTCTCTACTGATGTTGAAGGAAAGCCAAATCTGTTTCCAAGGGACAGTCTGCAGGCAAGGGGATGGCCTGCATCTGTAGCTCTCAGTGTTCTGTGGAGGTATAATATCATTTCCAACTCGAAAGGCCCCTCAAGTTTCTTAACTGCCTCTATGTTACAGTTAAAATAACAAAACTCAAGCAAATCACAAGCTCACCAAAGCTGTCAGGAGGAATGCTGCCACAGTTTACACCACTGTGACCTTCTCTAACAAGGTCACACTCATGGATGGGAACCCTTTTGCCTTTCTCCCTACAGACACCAGGCCAGCTGTCCTGCAAAGCTAGGCCAGTAGATAGAAAGGAAATCAGGCAAAAGAGAGCATTAGTGTCTGCAAAAATCTGTCCCTGTGACTTAAAAATCAACTCCAAACCTGGGACCCGAAAAATGGTCAGTCAGTAATGGACAACACATGGGGTTGTTTCCTGTTACATATCATTTGCGTATGACTCATCCTCTTCCGAAGTAGATACTCTCATCTCAGTTCCATGCTTTATTTGTCATTTCTATTTGTCCTCTTCTACAATAAAAGGAAGCCATCGTGGCTCACTATCATATTAATACTATAAGCAATCAGCCTTCAAGCCCCCCTGTGAGACCCAGTGGGCTATAAGCTCTTGGCTAGTTCCTTCTGGCCCTAAGCTTCTGGGATCCTCTACACTGTAGAGAGCCATCAGGGAATGGGAAATTTATTTTACTCGCTGCACAGTAAAGGCTGAATTTTAGAATATGAGTCGGACTGGGAAAAATAATAATTAATTGTGAAATGGCTATTTTTACTCCTACACAGCTAGATTAAATGTAGAAGTGCTTAAGACCACTTAAGAAATTTACATGTTTCTCTTAGCCACCTACTGTGACAACTTTATAGGAGTTGGGACATGGAAAAAGGTAATAGGGCCATGAGGGTCCTGCTAACAATATGTTAGCAGGTATTATTCCCTGCTACTACCTGCTAACATATTGTACCTCAAGGCTTCTACAATCTCTTATTTTAATACAGGGAAAAGCATCCACTAATAGGTTTTTCCCTGTATATATCAAGGATCTGTCTTCTTTTCTAGGGACCAATGAATCTACAAGTGGCCCTAATGGATTATAAATACTACTGTAATATAAACACCTAGAGGGTGCAGGTAAAAGGCCAGGGACAGGGAGTTGGTGTTTTCTTTAAATCCCATGCACACTCTGGAGAGGATTAAAAAATATATGAAGGGCTGGTGTAGTGGTTCATGCCTGTAAGTGCTGTCAGCACTTTGGGAGGCTCAGGCAGGAGGATTGCTTAAGCTCGGGAATTCAAGACCAGCCTGGGTTGCTGCAAGACCCCATCTCTACCAAAAATAAGAAAATAGCCCCATCTGTACCAAATATAAAAAAATAGCCTTGCATGTCTGTAGTCCCTTCAGCTACTCATGAGGCTGAAGCAGAATTGCTTGAGCCCAGGAGTTTGAGGCTGCAATGAGCTACTATCACACCACTGCACCCCAGCCTGGGCAGCAGAGCAAGAATCTACCCCCCACCTCCAAAAAAAGAAAAGAAATATATGATGGATGACACAATGTGAGAGAATCCTAAAAACATCTGATAAGCAGGTTTTAAATTGGGCATAACATGAGCTCCTTCTTTAACAAAATTTCCCCAAATGAATATCCATTGAGTGCTCTAATTCCACTTACTATAGGCTGTGGTGCTGGACACTGACCCAGCATACACCTGCTCAGTAAATCTGACATACTTGTACATTTGGTTTTTCCCCCACCAGCTCTGGATTCCCCATTTGCTCTGTTAGCCAGAAACAGCACCAGAGCACATTGTTTTCTTCCCCTACCATGGCTATGGAAGCTCACCTACAGATCGCGTAAGGTCTTAATTATTTTAACAAGACACTAAATTATGCCCCTGAACTAATAATACTCCATAGCACTCCACTTTAACAAAACACAAAATATAAAAAGTGTTATATTAAAAAAAATCAAACTCTTCATTTAGAGACACAAAGAGGGTTTTTCTAGGTTGGCAGATAGACAGGGAACACAGATGGTGAGGGACTGAGCTGACAAATGGACAAGATGAAAAACAACCATTATATGCTAGCCAAAGGTACAATGATTTAATGAGGTGATGAGCCAGCAATGTTGGGGGAATTCAAACTCAACTAACATTTACTGAGTGGCTACTAAGTGTTGAGCATAGGGCTAGATCCTTTAATCATGGCATGGCATGAATATTACTGACATCACCCCAGTGTAGTATTACTATTTTCAGATTTCAGGTGAGAAAATAGCTGAGGCTTAAGGAAAACAGGGTAAAAACCGTCTTGTTGATGATGAGGTTGATGATCCTGATAGACTGCAAGAACTCTAAGGAGTCATTATTTCCCATCAGGAAATGGATGCCCCACCACCCACAGTCCCTCATTCATTATGTGTATTGACAAATCAGTAAGCCCAAATTAATGAGAAAGTAGTTTTCCCCTCAAGATGCCATAAGTGAAGCAAATAAGGAATGTGCCTGCAAAACACTCAAAGTCATCTAATACGGACCCATCACTGGACCTGCAGAAGGTAGGGAAAGCTCTCTTAGAAGCAGCAAGAAAAAGGGATAATATTACATTGGATCAACTGACTCACGTGTAGCTATGCTTCTTCTTAGATTGAGTTAACGTGCTTCCAAGAAATATGGGAGTGGCATTTTAGACCACCAGACCATTCTGATGGACCATTAATGGCCTCAAGAGACCCTCCCGCCTCAGCCTCCCAAAGTGCTGGCAGCACTTACAGGCATGAACCACTGTGTCCAGCCCATCATATATTTCTTAATCCTCTCCAGAGTGTGCATGGGATTTAAAGAGAACACCAAGTCCCTGTCCCTGGTCTTTTACCTGCACCGTCTAGGTGTTTATATTCCAATGCTAACCGTGCTTGGTTCTCCATATGCTGAGCAATCACCTTCAGGAATTCGACCCCCTGGAGCATCCTGTTGTATAATTTATTTTTAAAAAGCCACTAATATGCTTACCTCTTTAGAAGGTGGAAGGACCAATATATTTGACAAGCGTTTATGCTCCTCCATTTTTGCTGAATGCTGATTTTTCTATTCTGTAACTCTACTCTGCTGTCTGTTATCAGTAGGTTTTGGGGTTGGAATTTCTTCCTCTTTGAAATCAAATCTCCCAACACTCAACATGCTGAAGATAAACTGCCCTTATGTGGACATTAAGGTAAGCCTAGGGAGGCCAAGGCTAATTAAAAATAACCAAATGACAGAGAGTGTTTACCAGACAGCCACAGGATCTTGTGCATTTAATGCACGTTTGTTCATGAAGGAGCACAGCATTAATATGCATTTACTGTCGGGGATTGAGGGCAACTCTTTGCTATTTGTAATCACATTTTGTTTTAGGAGCACATTTATTAGAGTGTCACCTAGTTCATCTCCTTTAAAAGCATAGACACACTAGGGAGGCAACTGGCCTTCACTTCTACTTCACATACAGCCCTGCTTCAGAAACACTCAGCTGCCTTGTCCAGGGGAATAGCAATGTACTCTGAGTGAGTACGAAATAAGAAGGATTTGGTAATTCAGTGTGGCTTACTGTCAGTACATCAACTAGTAGCATTTTTTCCAACAGATGCTGACTTAATGATAAGACCACAAAGGACTTCTGTCTTGATCCATGTTTATCAATCCCCTTCAGTGGTGTCTGATGCCCTTAGGGATTTTTTGCTTCAGCTAGCTTCTGTTCAAAACAACCTGCTGGGCTAAGGGACAAAGAACTTTGGTGAAAACATAAGAAAATGTAAGTGAAAGTTTCTAACACTGGGCCTGGCATAAAACTGGCATTCGAATAGGTTTCTTCCTTTCTCCTATTGCTCACCTGACACATAGATTATTTTATTTTATTAAAGCAGTAAAATGGATGGGAACGAGAGGACTTGCAAAGCATTTGTGTGGGCTAGCATTTGTTGTTCTTGGAGAACAAACAAGTTTAGAAGCCACTGGATTTACCATCATGGATTTCCCAAACTATGCCTCTATATGATTCAAGTCAACAAACATTTATTAAGTATATATTATATGCCCAAACTGTGCTGGATAAAAAAGGATTAAAAAAAAAAAAAAGTAGACCTTGCCCCATGTGCTCACAAAACCACAGGGAAGCAGCTTCCAGATGCACATTTGGAGAGATGCAGGGAAGAAAAATGAGTAAATGCCTACTCTCCAGGACAAGAGTTTAATTAATATAATTGAAGCATAATGAGACTAATTGTAGCATGCAAATATTGCTAATTAACCAACAAATGTCCAATTTTCCCACAAATTTAAGAATTACAGTCTTTTCTATTATTGAAGGAGGGCAAAGGTGGTGTCAATAAGAAAGGCAAGTTCTTTCCATATTGTTTATGAGGAAGTCAAAAGATATTCCTGCCCCTCAATATCTTCATATGAAATAAGTACTAGATTTAAAAGCAAGATGACAAAAATCTTATCATTTATGTGCAGAGGAACACCCAATCCAAAAACTACAATGGCCTATTGTTTATGTCATGGCAACAGAGCTAATGAGGGCAACAGCAAAGAAGCACACTGAATTCCTCCATTAGTTAGGGTCATATTATTCTCACTGTAACTCATAATCACCGGTCAGTAGTGAAATTTCTTTATGATTATTAGTGTCTATAAGGAAATTACAATATACTTACATTTAAATTTCATCTTCTAACACTTTTCACAGGGACCTAAATTAAGTTTTCCATGCAATAGTTCTTGTAACATATAAACCTGTCACCCCTTTTTCTGTTTTGTTTTATTTTCTAAGATTTTTAGCATCTCCCTGGGGACCAAAATTCCCATGAACAAAACGAGATAGAATGTAACCATTCCCCAAGTTCTAAGTGCACAGACCAGGGGTGAAGAGTGGAACACTGAAAGGTTGGCCAGATCCTGGAAGGCAAATGCACTTTAGGATTAATAACAGTTAATTTCTGAGTAATCTCAACTTTAAGTACATTAAATGTTGACAATGCCCACCACTGTGGCAAAGCATTTGTAAGGCAGGACCATCACAGAGAGTTATAGGTTCTTAAAAGGCAGAGATCACATCTCATGAATCTTAGTACCCCTACTCAGGCTTAGCATGTTACCTTACAGATAGTGACCATCCAATAAATGTTTGTTGAATTACATTACTCAACACACTGTTTCTTCCTCCTATCACAACTTAGAAAATCATTCAACAGAGAATTTGGAGCATGAACCATACAAATCTGCTAATGCTCATGGTTCTCTTGCTGGCTGGTTGGTCATGTGGCTGCTTTTCCTGACTCTTGTCTTAATTTAATATGCATTTAAATTGAATTCTGTCAAGACTCAACAGTCCATGTTAACTACCTATGTCCTAGATCATTAGTGCAAGAGTGGTCTCCAGGCATCCCACCCACATACAGTATAAGCCTAAAGCTGAACTTGTTTTTCCAGTGATAGAAATTAATCTGCATTAAGCCATCAGTACCGTCTTTGCCCCACCTTGTGAATAATGGCATACATTTGTGAGATGTTTAGCCAGGGTGCAACCTTTGGTCATGTGGCATTTTTCTCTATGAAAAAGTAACTAGGTCCTTATGAAGCCCAAGCATGAAATTTTGGCTTCATAATAACATACTATATTCTTATCAACGGGGCTCCCTAGTCAACTTTTTCTACTTTGTGATTCTTTTCACATAAAATACTGATTCCTTAATGACATGCACAGAGCACATTATTAGGTATTATAGAGGTTACAAATATAAACAAGTGCCTTCAATTTTAAACGACTCAGAGTACAGCAGGCAAGAAGAATGTACACAACTAATAACAATTCAAAGCAGAGTGAAATAACTCCAAGAGAAAAAATAAGTTTAAGTTACCTGCTAAAAGGCAATACAAAATTACTTTCAGATGGAAGGATATCAACTTCTTTAAAGATGTGAGCATTGTAACCTGGCCTTATAAGTATACATACCTGTGTATATATGTAGGTGTATATTATGTGCCCATATTAAAATATACATTACTTGTACAGAATCCTATAAACATTCTATTATATAAATACAATTCAGATAGAATTAAAGACAATGGGTGCCCACTCAAAGCTCAACATCTCCATTTAGATGTAGAATTTCTATGTGGATTCATTTAGATCACCATTGGCTCCCTGGAGGATTTGAACTACTAGTTAAGCCATGAGCCTTTCAATCAAGCAACATTTTAGATGGAAGGTCAATATGTAAACAAAGAATAGCTACTTAGGTTGGAGGCAAAGGGAGCTCCATCTGACCCACTCCTGCACCACACTTGGCCACAGAGCCCAGCGTAGAAATTCCTTGACACAATGACCACCAAGTCCCTTCCTGCTGTCACCGTCTAGGATTCAAGTCTAAGTCTCTATGGAGCACCTGGTAGACCACAGCACTGTGGGGACTAGAAGAAACAGCATGTCGTGTGAGACCTGGAGTCTGCTCTGGGGCGTATTCCATGTAGTTGGGAAGGAAGCTGAACACACGTTAGAAGGAAAGCAAAGCATTTGTTTAAGGGCCTGTCTCAGGAAGAAAGTCTTTCAAAAAAGGAAGAGAAGTCAAGAAAACTTCAAAGAACGGGGAAAGAGAATATAGTCTGGGAAAAATGCTAGCAGAGAAGAGTAAAGCAAATAATTTTTTCTATCTAAAAGCATTTGGATTTGTGTTAAATGCAGAACCCAGAGATGAGCTGCTGAATCCAAAGGAGGTCTTGAGACGGGCAGACCTCTCTCTCCTCCCAAAGCTCTGCTAGGTCGACCTTGGCAAAGTAGAATTTCTGCAGGGACTTTGGGGCACCTGTTTAGGCCTGACACAGCAGTCCCAACAGCAAGCCAAGAGGCAGAACAATGCTACTTCTAACAGCAGGATTCACAGTGAGTGAAAGCCACAATAAAGCCTTTCATCAGAGGAAACGGAAAGTGAGTTTTGCTTGTCGTATCCTAGGGGAGATCAAAAGCCCACTTTCTAGAGCTTGTTCCAGATCTCTCTCACATTTCTTTAGAGCCTCCTGGCCTCTAACAGCTATGCTCAGCACCTCTCCTTTCATGCACAAAAAAAGTCACTGAAGACCCATCAAGAGAGTAGGCAGCTCTCTGCCTTCTAATGCCTGCCAAATCAACCCTCCTGTTCAGCCAAAGGGCTGGTCAATCCATATCAGTCTTCTTGGCCTGTGTATCTCCAGAAGACAAGGCCATGTGCTGTCTGCTCTAGGACACAGGAAAAGGAGTTAGCCCAGTTCTTTCTCTGGTCACTGCACTGCCAGCCTTTGGACAGCTGTGACTCCTGAGCCCAAGAAGCTCCTAGTTAATAAATGACATGCTTTCTTCTCACTCAAAGTGCTCTTGGTCCAATGTGTGCAGGTACTTCATTAACTTTCTCAAATCTTGAGCTAAGACATAACTATAACAGTCAAAAGAATCTGTTTCCATCAGCTCAAAAGTGTGGTAAGAAAGCTATGTTCTCAAAATAAAAGTCACACAACACTATAAAGCTAAGTGAACACTGGATTCAGAAGTCAAGAACTAGATTAGAGTCCTAGCTCTGCCATTCACCAGATCATTTTGAGAAATTACATGAACTCTCTGACCTTCGGTTTCATCAATTGGTGATAAAAATCAATAAATACTGTCATGCGTTGCTTAATGATACAGGAATACATTCTAAGAAATAAATCATTAAGTGATATCCTCCTTGTGTGAATATCATAGAATGTACTCACACAAACCTACATGCAATAGTCTGCTACACACGCAGGCTACATGGTATAGCCTATTGCTCCTAGGCTATAAACCTGTGCAGCATGCTACTGTACTGAATGCTGTAGCAGCTGTAACACACGGTAAGTGTTTGGGTATCTAAAAATACCTAAACATATGACAGGTACAATAAAAATACGATATTATAATCCTCTGTGATCACCATCATATATGTAGTCTGTCATTGACCGAAATGCTATTATGTGGTGTGTGACTATTTATTGTGTGCCTGCTCATTACATGTCAGGAGTCATGCTAACTGCTAAGTATATTCTGGTGAACAAATCAGACTTGGTCTTTACCCTCACACATCTTAAAGACTAGTGGAGTGGGGAAAAATAGTGAATCAGTAAACAGACAAATACATAATTGGAGGGATGACAGGAAACAAGGTAGGGAGCAGGGCTTTCTCCCTGCTGGGGGTAAAGAAAGAATCTGGAAGGGAGGTATGTAGGAGGGAGAAGGAAAAGGCAGCAGAGGAAACAGGTGGAGAAGGGGGTTTCCAGACTGAAGGAACACCATTGGCAAATGCCCAGAGGGAAGGAACGGCTTGGCAAGTTCAAGAGCTCAAAGCAGCTCAGGTGTTTGGAGCTAGGAACTGGGGAGCACGGGGAGATGGTGAGAGAGAGGGCTGCAGAGGGGCTGGCCAGGCCAGGTGACTCCCACAGAGCCCCAGAGTCATGCTGAGCACATGGAGGCCCTCAGTGAACATGGGCTGCACATACAGGATTTGTTCGGCCAGGACAGTAAATGTTTGTTCTTTTTTTAATTAATTAATTAATTTTATGCCCTTTGTGAACACATAAATTTTAATTTATAATCTACACTTTTCTATTTTAATGATTCTAGTCCACAAATTGCTAAGGAAAAAAATTCTTAAAGAGCTCCTTGTCCTTTGTGAACCAGAAAATAAACAGAACCCTCATGGAAAGGGAATTTCACTCTTAGAGTCCCTACCCACCTCACCAAAGATAAGGACGCGCTATTTAAATAGTGTCTAGGCCAACATGCTTGGCCCAAGGGAAGCATTAAGTGCTTCTACAGCTACAAACATTCTGCAGGTTGCATGTTAAAATCATTACACGGTTTCCTTTCTTTCATGAACACTAGCCTCACTCTTCAAGAAAAGATGTTAGAATTTCTTAGATATCTCATTAAAAAGACCCACACAGTCAAAGGCAATTTATAAATTCTAGGCACAACTATGCCATCTGTTTATGCCTAAAAGAATTAGGTTTCACAACCACATGTTATGTGAGTGACGTGTCCTCTTTTGGGATCTACGTCTTCTATTCTTTCCCCAGTTCCGACATTGCCATCATGGGGTAGTTTTTCCAGTGGAAATCAACACATGAATATAAAGCCAATGAAAAAGCCATATTGAAAACCACTGAAATGTTCATTTTTCCAAGGTAATGTTTGGCAGCTGTGATAAACAAAACAAAGGCTTTAGAGTGGGACAGAGAAGGATTCAACATCCAGCTCTGCTGTAATACTTATTGGCCATGAGAACTTTTGCTGTTTTTTGAGTCTCAGTTTCCTTTTCTGTCAAACAGAGATAACACCTACCTGGCAGGGCCTCTGTGGCTTAAAGGAGCATAATAAGCACAAAATAATAGAAAGCTGGGTTTGGAAGGTGGCCCCAGATTGGGATGTAGCAAAGTCCTTGTTGCCAGAACTGCCCCTCAGAGGCCTGGCCACTAAGACTGATGACAAACAGAGAGAGCTAGAACTTGCCACGAGAGCCAACTCTGCTGGGCTCAACAGTGTCAGAAACTCTCTGATGGACCTCAAATCCCCCAGGGGACTCTGTCCTGCAGGAAGAGCAAAGGTTCTTGAGTGGCCAAGGGTGCTCCTCCCCAGGGACAGGGCCCCACACAGAGCCCAGATGCGCCCTAAGTACAACTAACCAGAGAAATATTTAACTTTAAGAGCTGAAAAAGCTATGACTGCTTCTAGCCCTGTGTCAGAAAAACACAACATTTGGGAGACCTCTAAGGTCCTGCCACCTCCCTGGCTCACATCTTTCTTGCCAAATGGATCCAGTGTTAGTCCTGTCTTTCTGACCAAGACCCTTCTCTAAATTCTGCCCAGTTCTATTCTGCATCTTGTGAATTCTTTGTTAAGCATTTCAATCCTTCTTCTAGGAGACTGATGACTCTCAATCAGGTGACATTTAATATCCCCAGCAGTAAAAGGGTTTATCTAAGCCAAAAAATGAGA
>CAUYRT010041241.1:0-66587 GCA_963574885.1 Lepilemur ruficaudatus
CCAATTAATTTCTTTCTATTTTTAGTAGAGATGGGGTCTCGCTCTTGCTCAGGCTGGTTTTGAACTCCTGACCTTGAGCAATCCTCCCGCCTCAGCCTCCCAGAGTGCTAGGATTACAGGCCTGAGCCACTGCACCCGGCCTGTAGTGTAATTTCTTGAAAAATAAGAATCAAGAAGAAGACAGAAAATGAGATCAGGAAACTATTCTCTGGGGTGCCTATTCCTCTGTGGAAAGCCTGTTTATATCATATGTTAATATTCCCTCCCTCCCTCCCTTCCTTCCTTCCTTTGACAGGGTCTTCCTCCATCACCCAGGCTACAGTGAAGTGGCAAGTGGCACAATCAATCAGAGCTCACTGCAGCCTCAAACTCCTGGGCTCAAACAATCCTCCTGCACCTGACTTGTTTGTTTGTAAATACATACACACACACACACACACACACACACACACACATATATATATAGAGAGAGAAGCTGTGTATGGGGGTCTCACCATGTTGCCCTGGCTGGTCTGGAACTCCTGGCCTCAAGGAATCCTCCTGCATCAGCCTCTAGAGTTGCTGGGATTACAAGCATGAGCCACGGCATCTGGCTCTTACTAATATTTTGTGTGTGAAATATTAATTACGTTTGATTGTAGAGGACTGGAGAACTATCATTACTCTTTAATCTCTAACAACTGCTACTTTTCATTGGCTCTGAAGTTTATCTTTAATATTTTTGCTACTGACAAATCAGAAGCTCTATATTTAAATCTAAGCTTTCATTAATTTACCATAGTTCAACTTTTATTTCCCCAGACCATATCAATTCAACACATATAATTAAGCCCACACATATTATTTAAAAGTGTTCAATTTCACAAATGAATAATAAAATATTACAAGTAAATAATTTTACAAATGAGGCCGGGCATGGTGGCTCATGCCTGTAATCCTAGCACTCTGGGAGGCCAAGGTGGGAGAATTGCTGGAGGCTGGGAGTTCGAGACCAGCCTCAGCAAGAGTGAGACCCCGTTCTACCAAAAAAAATAGAAAAAATTAGCTGGGTGTGGTGGTGCATGCCTGTAGTCCCAGCTACTTGGGAGGCTGAGGCAGGAGGATCACTTAAGCCCAGGAGTTTGAGGTTGCTGTGAGCTAGGCTGATGCCATGGCATTCTAGCCCAGGCAACAGAACAAGAGTCTGTCTCAAAAAAATTTTTTTTTTACAAATGAATAACATACTATAATAACGAATTGAAATTGTTCAATTTCACAAATGAATAATATCACAAATGAATACAGTTGACCCTTCAACAACATGGGTGTGAACCACATGGATCCACCTATACATGTATTTTCTTCTGCCTCTGCCACCCTTGAGACAGCAAGACCAACCCCTTCTCTTCCTCCTCAGCCTACTCAACATGAAGACAACAAGGATAAAGATCTTTATGATGGTCTACTTCTACTTAATGAATAGTAAATATATTTTCTCCTATGGTTTTTTTACATTTTCTTTTTTCTAGCTTACTTTATTGTAAGAATACAGTATATAATACACACAACATACAAAATACTTGTTAATCAACTATTTATGTTATTGATAAGGCTTCTGGTCAAAAGGGGGCTATTAGTAAAGTTTTGGAGGAGTCAAAAACTATTTGTGGATTTTCAACTGTCCAGGGGATTGACACCTCTAATCCCTGAGTTATCTAAGAGCCAATCGTAATATAATTCATTTTGCAAATAAATAATATTATCTAGTATCATAAGTGATTCAGATAGGATCACCGACAAAGATTATCATCATTTCCCCAATGAAAATAGAGAAAGGTAAGCAAAATGAGTCACTTGACCCAAGAATTCCATACTAAAACCACGAGACAAATTTCTCACGAAAAAGAAAAACCCCAGAACTCCCCATTTCCTCATGGCTTTCCACTTTGGCTAATATGAAGACCTGGTTCCTCCTCAGTGAAGATCCCTCTTCCCTCTCCCCCTCGTCCTCAAGGTACCCACTAGAGTGGTTCTGGACAATACTTGCTACTGACTAAAGAGGAAGAAGGGAATTCTCCATGTCACGTACCTGATTCACTTCTGTACTGTCAATGCGCCAAAGAGTTCCTCTTTGGCCATTATTTCCTCTATCCATTCTCAGAAAAGTTTCCATCCTCACGGCCACCATTGTCATCAAGATGGAGTCCTCCCCTCTCCCGGCCGTTTCATGCACTGCTACCAGCTAACCCTTCCAGGTCTCTCACAGTCCTTCCCATGCCTCCCTAAGGCTAAAATCCTTTACAGGTTTCATTCAGGGTGCCACACAGTCAAGTCCATGCTCCTTAGCTTGGCCTTCAACGTTTCATTGTAGAAAATTTTAAACACACTCAAAAGCATGTATAAGAGTAAAATGAACACCAGGTACTCATTGCTCAGCTTCAAAAATCATCAAGTTTCTGCCAATCTTGTTTTGTCTCTCCCAACCCGCTCCATCTCTTGTTTTTTGTTTATTTTTTGTTTTTTTTTATGCTAGAATATTTGAAAGCAAATCACCAGCATTTTACCATTTCACCTGTAAGTACTTCTGATATATCTCTAATCTAACAGAAAAGATCTTTAACATATATGATATCATTTACACACCCAACAAAATTAATGGTTCCTTATCTAATACCCAGCCTACATCTAATTTTCCCGGATTCTCTCAAAAACATTTCCATAATACAGATGGCTTGTTTGAACTAGGCTCACACATTGATTTTGTTGACACGTCTTTTAAGTCTCTTTAAATCTATAACAGTTCCCTCTTCCTCCTTTTTTTTAATGTCTGTATTTATCGAAGAAATGGGCTCATTTGCCCTGTAGAATTTTCTATATTCTAGATTTGGCTGAGCTTATGTTCATGGTATTGCTTAAATGTTCCTCTGGTTCCCATGTTCTTTGTCAAGTGCTACTTGGGTCTTAAGGTTCAGTTAGTTTTTTTGGGTTTTGGTTGTTGTTTTTGCAATATGTCAGAGGTGCTCAACTGACTTTTAAGGATGTTAAGATTAATTAGGGGGTTCAGAGTATAGTAGCCTGACCCCTCTATTCTAAATTTCCCCAGGAACCCGTCCACACAGTGTGCCATTCTTGTCGACGCCCCATCCTCCAGTCTGCTGGATTGCTGTTTCCACCTCTCACCTGCTCCCGACCTTCATGCATTTCTCCCACCGTCCCCCACCTAGATTTCCCTTTTTTGCTGCTTCTCCACATCTTCCCAGAGGACTAGGATAAAATCTCACCCAGTACTGAAGCCTTTCTTCACCCCTTCTACTTGAAAACAATTCTCCTCCTCTGAACCATGCACACCACTCTGATGACTCATGTCATCTCTGTCTTCTATTTCAAAAACTATTTCACATTCACCAAATATTTATTAAATTTTATAATAAAATTATCTCTAAATTCAATAAGAAAAGTAAAAAGCAAAAAAGTTTCTGCCTCCACACCCTGGCACCCACAATCCTCCTGCCTAGACTGTATACTGTTTGGTATGAACCCTTCGGACATTCTCTGTCAGTATATATAAATAAAATAATTAGGAACACCAATTAACATATATTGGCATACGCAATTATTGAACAATTATGTGCTTTCATTTTGGTTACTTTATAAGAGTTTGCCTTTTTTAAAAACACCATTTCTAATGCTCTCTCCAGGCCTCAGCTGTGCTAGCACCTCCCTCAGTAGACTCGTGCAGTCGGCCAGCCCCTTCTCCATAACCATGCATCACTGAAAGGCTGTGATAAAAAATGTGGACATGTCAGAAAAGACGCAACAGGACTCCGTGGAGTGCGCTACTCAGGCATTGGAGAAATATAACACAGAAAAGGACACTGAATGACTAAGACCCTGATGGCAATCACAGCAAAAATTAAAACAAATAAATGGGATTTGATTAAATGAAAAAGCTGCTGCACAGCTAAGGAAATAATCAACAGAGCAAATAGACAACCTACAGAAAGGGAGAAAATATTTGCAAGCTATGCATCCAATATAGGGCTAATACCCTGAATCTACAAAGAACTCAGGCAAATCAGCAAGAAAAACAAACAAACAAACAACCTCATTAAAAAATGGGCAAAAGGTATGAATAGAAGCTTTTCAAAAGAAGATAGACAAATGACCAATAAACGTATGAAAATACACTCAACATCATTAATCATCAGGGAAATACAAATTAAAACCACAATGAGATATAACCTACCCTAGTTAGAATGGCTTTTGTTAAAAAATCCAAAAACAATAGATGCTGGCATGGCTACAGAGAGAAAGGAACACTTATACACTGTTGGTAGGACTGCAAATTAGTACAACCTCTATGGGAAACATTATGGAGCTTCCTCAAAGAACTAAAAGTAAACTTACCATTTGATCCAGCAATCCTACTACTAGGTATCTACCCAAAGGAAAAGAAATCTTTTATCAAAAAGATACCTGTACTTGAATGTTCATTGCAGCACAATTCACAATTGCAAAGATGTGGAATCAACCCAAGTGCCCATCATTTCATGAGTAGATTAATAAAATGTGGTATATGCATACCATGGAGTACTACTCAAACACAGAAAA
This sequence comes from Lepilemur ruficaudatus, assembly GCA_963574885.1. NCBI lineage: Eukaryota > Metazoa > Chordata > Mammalia > Primates > Lepilemuridae > Lepilemur > Lepilemur ruficaudatus. The sequence continues at coordinate 4,591 of CAUYRT010041241.1, forward strand.
GGATGCCTTTTGCAACAATTTGGATGGAACTGGAGACCATTCTCCTAAGTGAAGTATCTCAAGAATGGAAAAACAAACACCACATGTACTCACCATGAAATTGGAACTAACTGATGAGCACACATGTGCACAGAGGGAAGTAAAACTCAGTGGAAATGAAGCAAGATGGGGAAGGAGGGAAGGGGTTAAAACCTACCTAATGAGTACAAGGAACACTATTTGGGTGATGGGCACACCTATATCCATGATTCAAACATTACAAAAGCAATCGATGTAACCAAAAACATTTGTACCCCCATAATATTTTGAAATTTTAAAAAAGGACATTGAATAAATAGATAAAAATAAAAACACCATTTCTAGATCACAATAAATGAAACATTTATGTAACCTGGCTCAAGAAAATCTAGACTGCCTAAGTCAGTACAAGAAATGAATTCACAACTATAGGATTCCAAAGAACAGGGAATAGTTGGAATGAAAAACAAAGGGAAATATTTTAATGTTTTCAAAGAATTTTAAAGCCCATTTGGTACCAATATTCCAAATCAAAGTTTTCTTGGAAAATTTAAAGGAAACGCTTAAGTTCTTATAACAAAATTAATAAAAGTGAAAGAAAGCCAAAGTGGATGGAGTCCTCATAGCACAACGATATAACAGTCTGTCCTAGGGTTGCCTCTCTGTCAAAGTTCAGCAGATATATCACATTTCTTTCACCCTTAATCGTCTTTCTTTTCAGTTTCTCTATAGGTTATCCAGGCTATAGTTAGCTGTAACAGTAGATGATTTTAAGATCTGGAAGTCTGGCTGGGAGCAGCAGCTCATGCCTGTAATCCTAGCACTTTGGGAGGCCAGGGTGGGAGATCACTTGAGGTCAGGAGTTCAAGACCAACCTATGGACCCCATCTCCCAGTTACTTGGGAGGCTGAGGCAAGAGGATTGCTTGAGGCCAGGAGGTTACAGTGAGCTATGATGATGCCATTGTACAGAGTGAGCCTCTGTCTCAAAACAAGACAAAACAAAAAAATCTGGAAGCCTAGGGAACAGGATTTATAACTATTATATGGGCTTAAAGATAAGGGAGTAAAGCAATTAGACACATTTGCTGAGCACCAACTATATGCAAGGCAGGGCACTAAGGTTTGTTAAAGAAACAAAGATGACAGAAATTCTTAAGGTGCTTACAATTTGGTTGTGGTAAATGACCCTAATATAGACTTCTACATCAGTGTAAATTGATTAGCTCAAGATAAAAGAAAAACCAGTGTCACTTCAGAACAAAGACAATCCTTCAATTTGGCTTTTCTTCCCTTATAGCCAATACCAATTACCTGTACTCACCTGCTGTTGTTCCTTGACTTCCAGACCCCATCTCCAACTTCTCAGACTACAATACCGCTTGGTTCAACCTCACCTCACAGCTCTGGACCTGTGCTGCCAGTACCAGTCGAGAGCCTGGGAGAATGTGGTTAGACTTCCTGAGAGACACAAAACTTTCTGAGAATCACCCAACCATCTGCCCGCCGCCCTGCTTCCTCTTTAAGACTGAGAACCACCCTGGAGTTAGTCAAAACCTCTAGGCTTTAAGATTCTGCTCTAGCCACCAACTCTAGTTGCAGGGGACTATTGGACTTCATCTCTTACAGACTGCCCCACTCTCAGCTCCGCCCACCCTTGGCCCAACAACAGCCCTTCTGGCACTGTCTGGAGCAGGGACAGAAGGCAACTTCCACTGACTGCTACCGACTGCCGGGAACTCTGTACTGAGAAAGGTGCTGAGACCACATCTGGACTCAGTGGGAAAGAGCACTGTGATGCTACTGAGGAGGGTAATAACAAACGTTGTGGATTTGCCTTCTGATTTTAGGATCTTCATCAACACAGCCCCTTACCCTCTGACTCCAGAGACCAGTTCTCTCCAGTTCCCTCTTCCACAACAGAAACATGCTAGACCTTTCAGAACTCTTCATCGTAAGGGACTTATCCATTCCAGCTTGGTACTCCCTCATTCCTTACACAGGCATTTTTCTCAGTCCATCTCACCTACCTTCCACTCTATCTTCATGAGGCCTTTAATCCTGAAATCCCCTCTACGTCACCCTTTACCATATCTTCCTTGTTTCACTGGACTCCTTCCTTCTCTGGATTCTGCAGTCAATAGTTAAATCTGTTTCCTCTTGCTTCTCTGATTTAACCACCAAATCTGGATCACACCATCATCTGTACTCTATACTTAGGCCTACCTTTCTTGAGCAAAATACAGAAGTGCTAACGCAGACAACACAGATTCGTATTGCTCACCTTCTATCGTATCTTTAATTCTAAGCATTTATTCTTTCATTCATTTCAAGGGATCCCAAATAATCCCCAGAGCAATTTTTCCATAGCACCCTATCTTTCCTCAAACACCTCATTTCACTGTCTTTTTCTCTTTGCCCTGTAGGGAGCTCCTGTATATATACCACACTTAGCTTCACTTCAACATCACACTAACCAATGTCCTGCAAAAGTGCCACAGAGTACAGTGGTTAAGGCCACAGTTGCTGGAGCCACCAGCCAAGGTTCAAATCCCAGTTCTGCTCTTACTGGTTGTGTGACCATGGGTAAATTACTTAACCTGAGTCTCAGTTTCCCTGTCTTTAAAGTGGGGCTATAGTAATAGCACTATCTCATTGTACTATAGTAAGGAAGAAATGAGTAGCTCTTAGAACAATGCCTGACACCACGTTAAGTGTTCAGTAGATACTTCCTATCTCAGACTCTTAGTGTCAAAAGAAGAAACTTTGTCTCCTTGCTAAAGCTGACCCATCCACCTCTACTCTGTAACAAATTCCTCCCTACTTCTCCAGAATCCCTTCCTCCAAAACGTCTTAAAATTCTTCCTTTACTAACCCTTTTTCTCCATTTTCCAATACCCTAAAATCTGTTGTATCTATTAAAAAATTGTTCGCTTGATCCTACCTCTCCTATGGCTCAGTCTGTCTTCTTGCTTCAGATTGCAGATTCTTACAATGCCTCTATTTCCTGTTCCACACTATGTGGCCTCTGACCTCATCACACATCATCGCACACCCGTTCTCTCACTCCAGCCATGATCCTCTCTGATGTCTTGAACAAGCCAAGCACATTCTAGCTTCAAGGCCTCTGAAGTTGCTAGCCCCTCTGTCCAGAACTTCTCTCCCCAGCTCCATTGCCTTATTTTTCTCCCTCAGTTTTTCACCTCTTTTCATCTCTCTCACCCCCAAATACCAGTGGCTGGCTCCATATATATTTATTGAAGATATCAACAAAGGACTATGCCAGAGTATGTGGAAATAACAAATGAATCAGACACAGATCCTATCAACAGAGTTGACAGCACAGTAGGGGAGAAAGATGGGTCCAGAAGTATTTGCAATATGGAGCAAAACAAAATATAACTATTCTGTCCTGATTTTTAAGCACCATTACATAGAGTTTCATATGCTCACACTTGGTACAGTGCAGAGTTTTCTACAATATGGTTCGTATCTTCCAGGGATTTCCAAGCTGGTGTGGGACATGGATGGACAAGCAATTACCTATCAGGCACAACAGAATAAAATGTTCTGTAGGAACATAAAAGTGAAAGGGAAAAAAAGGATTTTAATTGAGAAAAATCTGTAAAGGTCTCAGGGAGGATGTGGCATTTGAACTGGCCCTTGAAAGATAATGGAGGATTTCTGGAAAGTGAAAAGGGCAGAGAAGTATTCTGGGATGAAGAAACAGCATGAGCAAAGGCCCAGAGAACTTGAAAGCATGTTGCACATTCAACAATGGCAAAAAGGATGGGGTGGAGGAAGGTGTGGGTGGTAACGTTGGGAAGACATCTGGATGCTTTATAAAGTTTACACTTCATTTTCTAAGGAATGGGGAACCATACGTAGTTCATTTTTGAAAATAGAGGGCATGAAAAGATTTGTATTTAGTACGATAACTCTAGCAATTTGAAAAAATAGTAACCATAGTTTTCCTTAGCCAAAATAAAAAAAAATAATAACATTAAAAGAACAACCAGAAAAAAATAACAGACACTTCATTTTAAGGGTTCCCATATAGAAGAAGTGTTAGGAGTCAGAATGAGGCAATGAGGCATACTGGGTTTCCAAATAGCTGCCACAGGCCAACATTCAATAATATAACCCATGGAAACTATACAACCATATAAAATCAATTTTCTGTGACCTATTTTAGCAACTTCTTTGTACTGACTAATCTTGCTGAAGGGTGAATCATAAATTCAGCAAGAGACCATGTCCTGGTGACCTCACTTGTTCTTAGCCCGCAGGAATATTCCCACCTCTACTGGTTCCAAGGCTTTTGAGAAACATCATAATTGAAAAAGCAGTCATTTTAGTACAAGTCTCAAATTTGGCTTTTTTTTTAAAAAGTAAAAGATGGGGAAAAAGGGAATCGAAACAGAGTAACATAAAACCTGGGATAAAGAAACTATACTGCCATGGTTTTTCTAGCCCTGAAGAAAATCTCTGCTTGAGACCTTCTCCTGAAGAACTTAGAACAAGAAAATACAGGCATAGGAATGGTACCAGGTCACCAGAGAGTGAAACCGACGGAAACAAAAGCCCAGTTGACCACTGCCCTTGCCAAGCAGATGAAAATGTGAACGCAGTCAGGGAGGAAAAGTAAGTTAGATTCTGGCAGATTGTTGAGTTTCAGAACTCTATAGCTAATGCAAAGGATTTCTTTTAAAATTTTTGAATTTAAAAATTGCAACAGCAGTTCATCCAGAAGTAGAGTTATAAGGCACACAGAAATATTTCTGTGTTAAACAATTTCAACTATACCTACGTTTCCATCACAAACTTCTATCATGAATCTGATTATAGTAATTAGCTCCCACAGAACCATGAGTCAGGATCAGTTCAAACACATCTAGAATGATATAATTTTAGAGTGGGGAAGGATAATAGAGATAATTTTTAACTCGCCTCCGTAGGTTTGCAAACCAAAGGCAACAAACAATAAAGTGGTTTATCCAAACTTACATGGTGAGTTAGGGGTAGAACTAGCATAACCTTTTGAGTCCTAGTTGAGTCTTCTTCCCATATAGCCTCATCTTTCTCTACTATGTGCCTATACTTATAGGGGTAGGGGTGTGTGTGTGTGTGTGTGTGTGTGTGTGTGTGTCACTTATTTTTCTTATATATAACATATCTAATGTCCACATGTCTATATGACTTTTTATATCTTTGCCTTATGATGTTTATATTTAGTGATGTTTATTTTTAGATTGCAATTCTATGATGTTAGGACGCTGTCTTCTTTATCCTCTGGGGAATTCCTGGTGCTATGGTTGTATTATTACTCAATGGACAAGGACAGGATGACAGAGATACAGAAGGGAAAAGGGTTTAGTATGGGTACTAGTCAAGAGCATGTCTTTAGAGAACTAAGATTAGTGCTAGGACTAGAAATCAGCCATTCCGGTGGTGGGATCAGGGCCCCCTCTCAGCTGCCTTGGGCATGGCAGACCCTGGGATGGCCGGAAGGAGAGGAGCTGACCCGAGGAAGCTTTGGTGGCCAGCACCTACCTCGAGGTTCTTTAGAAATAGCTGCCTCTGTTGCCAGCTTGTCTTAGATCTATTCCTTCCGTCACTTTATGACCTAACCTTCTAATAATTCTATTCAATCTTCAGATAATGCAGACAGTGTTAACCAGGTTGGATTCAAGCCACACCCCAAAGACCTAGTAAGACTCACTGGCAGCTCCCTTCATCCACTAGCACAGCCAATATTCCTTCTTAAGAAGTTAGCCTAGGTGCACCTCTGCCTGAGGCAATGTGATCTTTAGAATGCATTCACAGGCTTCTAAGTAAGACAGCCCAAAGACGGGACAAAATCCCAAAGCCCTCCTTCCATGCCTGCAGACTCATGAGGGTCCATTCACTTCAGCTCTCTGCGTGGCTCACATGCAAGAGTGTGAAAGGCAAAGTTATGGCCTTCCTTTTACAGATTCATTGGTCCCCTAAAGACCTGTGACCAGCTCTGTGTCTATATATTTATTATATTTCAGTGAATACGTTAAATGCAGGAAACAGTCCTTGCTCAGCTGGATTACTTTCCTGTGCCTCAGTTTTTCCTAACCAGTGGTGCCCCGAGGGATTAATTTTAGTTCAGTGAACATTACCCAAGTGTGTCTCTTTCATATTGATTCCCACCAGCTACCCTCACAGGAATTGACGGCCAATAAGGCTTTCCAAGAGGAGGGCTATGCAGACTGAGGACCACTGGCTTCCAAAGTAAGGGTCAGCCCCAGTTAGTGGTTAAGAACACGGACTCTGAGGAAGACCACCTAGGTTCAAATCGAGGCTCCACTCCTCCCTAGCAGTGGGGATTTGAGCACATCACTTAAGTTTCTGTGCCTCAGTTGTATCATCCTTAAAATGGTGTCATTGAAGATACTCGTATCACAGGAGTGTTACGTAAATTAAACAAGCTGCTACCTATAACACACTTAAAACAGTGCACAAAGTAAGTGTTAGCTGCCACTGCCAGTGTTATTATTATTTTTTCCTCTTTTTCTACCTAGGCTTTCTCACTTACTTTGAGAACGAACACATCAACACATTGGGTGCTTGGGTGCTGGCTTTCACAGTAACAAACAGACTAGTAATCTGTTTTGTGTCTGGTGCTCTCATATGTCCCTTGCCCACTGTAGGAAAGAAGTGGCCTTCAAATCCAAAGAAATAATCTTTATAAAGAACACAATCAGGGAACAGGGAAACACTGAAGAAGCAGGAAAAATTATCTCAAATGATTGCCAACTTCAGAAAAGCTAAAGGGCAAACCATAATTATCTCACCAGACTTTGTGCTCACCAAATACCAGATTCCTCTAAGAAGGGGAATCCTAACTGTACCTATGTGATTGCAGGAGTCTGAGATGGTATCTGGATACTCCTTCAAGGCCAGGGCAACATTCTTCCAAAATTAGGTCTACCTTATAAGCCACACACAGTTGGGGGGATGGGGAGAAGTGACCACAGTCGGGGAGTGATTTTCTCTTATAACAAGGATAGTTCAGGGCAGCCTTCGAGACAAAAGCAGATTTCCATCTTTAAGTGTTTACTGCTGCTAAAGAACTTTACAGAGAGGAGACACAACGTATGAAATGCTAAATGATGATGTGAGGTTTTCAGAAAAGAGGATGGAGTCATTCATTTGCTAAAAGGCACAAATCAGGCTGGGTATAGTGGCCCATGCCTGTAATCCTAGCACTTTGGGAGGCCAAGGCAGGAGGGCCAAGGCAGGAGGATTGCATAAGGCCAGGAGTTCGAGACCAGCCTGAGCAAGAGTGAGACCCCATCTCTACAAAAAATAGAAAAATTAGCTGGGTATGGTGGTGTGTGCCTGTAGTCCCAGCTACTTGGGAGGCTGAGGCAGGAGGATTGCTCAAGCACAGGAGTTAGAGGTTACAGTGAGCTATGATAATGTCATTGCACTATAGCTTGGGCAACAGAAAAGATCCTGTCTCAAAAAAAAAAAAAACAGCTAAATAAGTTAATGTTTTGTTTTTAATTTATCAGCTTGATTCTTATCAGATTTATATTCATTTCACCTTTAAAAACATTTTTTTGAGTGCATACTAGATTCAGAACACTAAGTTAGTTACTAAGATAAAGCAATGGGTAAGAGTTACAAAATACAAAATCAACATACAAAAACCAGTAGCATATCTATTTGCCAAAAGCAAATAATCTGAAAAAGAAACCAAGAAAGTAATACCATTTACAATAGCTACAAATAAAATAAAATACCTAGGAATAAACCTAACCAAAGAAGTGAAAGATCTCTACCATGAAAACTATAAAAGATTGATAAATGAAATTGAAGAGGACACAAAAAATGGAAAGATATTCCATACTCATGGATTAGAAGAATCAATATTGTTAAAATGTCCATACTACCCAAAGCAATCTACAGATTCAATGCAATCCCCATCAAGATACCAGTGATATTCTTCACAGAAATGGAAAAGAAACCCTAACATTTATATGGAACCACAGAAGACCCAGAATAGCCAAAGCCTTCCTGAGCAAGAAGAACTAGACTAGAGGAATCACATTACCTGACTTCAAATTATACTATAGAGCTATAACAGACACACAGACCAGTGGAACAGAACAGAGAGCCCAGAAATAAATTCACAGATCTAGAGTGAACTTATATTTGACAAAGGTCCCAAGAACACACACTGGGTAGAGGATACTCTCTTTAATAAATGGTGCTAGAAAACTGGATATCCATATGCAGAAGAATGAAACTAGACACTTATCTCTCACCATATACAAAAATCAAATAAAAATGGATTAAAGACTTAAATTTAACACCGGAAACTATGAAATTACTAAAAGAAAACATTGGGGAAATGCTTCAGGACAGTGGTTTGGGCAAGGACTTCTTGAGTAATACCCTCAAAGCACAGGCAACCAAAGCAAAATTGGACAAATGGGATCTCATCAAGCTAAAAAGCTTCTGTACAGCCAAGAAAACAATCAAAAAAGGAAGTGACAACTCACAGAATGGGAGAAAATATTTGCAAACTACCCATCTGACAAGAGATTAATAATGAGAATATATAAAGAGTTCAAATAACTCAATAGGAAAAAAAAAATCATCTGATTAAAATGGGCAAAAGATCTGCATAGACATTTCTCAAAAGAAGATATACAAATGGCCAACAGGTATATTAAAAAAATACTCAACATCATTAGTCATCAGAGAAATGCAAATCAAAACTACAACGAGATATCATCTCACCCGAGTTAAAATGCCTTTTATCAAAAAGACAGGCAGTAACAAATGCTGATGAGGATGTGGAGAAAGGAGAACTGTTATACACGGTTAGTGGGAATGTAAATTAGTGCAACCACTGTGGAGAACAGTATGGAGATTCTTCAAAAAAACTAAAAATAGAACTATTATATGACCCAGCAATCCCACTGCTAGGTATATATCCAAAAGAAAGGAAATCAGTATATTGAAAAGATAATATCTGCACTCCCATGTTTATTACAGCACTATTCACAATAGGTAAGATTTGGAATCAACCTAAGTATACACCAATAGATGAATGGATAAAGAAACTGGTACAAATACACAGTGAAATATTATACAGCCATAAAAAAGAATGAAATTCTGCCCTTTGCAACAACATGGATAGAACTGGAGAACATTACGTTAAATGAAATAAGCCAAACACAAAAAGACAAATCTTACATGTTCTCTCTCACATGTGGGAGCTAAACATTAAAATCATTGATCTCATGTAGACAGAGAGTAAAATAGTTGTTACCAGTGGCTGGGAAGGATAGTGGGGAGTAGGGGATAAAGTGGAGTAGCTTAATGTGTGCAAAAATAGAGTTAGATAGAATGGACAATATTTGATAGCACAATAAAGCAACTATAATCAGTAAGTTAGGGTATACTTTAAAATAACTAAGAGAGTGGAATTAGAATGTTCCTAACACAAAGAAATGATAAATACTTGAGGTAGGATTCCTCAATTACCCTGATTTGATTAATACACATGGTATGCCTGTATCAAAACATCACATGTACCCTATAAATATATATAATTATTACATACTCATAATAAGTAAAAACTTAAAATTAGAAAAAAAAACAATGAGTAAGAACAATCCTTTCCATCAGTGATCATAAACTCTGGTGTGGAAGACAGTGAACAGCTGATCACAAATCAATATGAGAGAGGGAAATGGATGGTCTATTTCTTACTAAACAAACCAGTTAATAATTATGAGAAGGTATACTGAAGAAAGGCCAATTAAATTTAAGAAATAATTTTTGTGAGGTCATATTATGAAAGAGACTATGCCAGAAAAAAGTAGGAGTGATTGTTAATGCTACCTTGATTCTCATTGACGAGCTTCAAATTCAGTTAGTAATAATAACAATATCATTAAATGTTTAAAGTTTGTATTAAGTAGTGACTATGTGCCAAACACAATTCTAAGTAGCACTTTAGATGTTTTAACTCATTTAATGCTCACAATATATTTTGAGGTCAGTACTATTAGCACCCCACATTTGGTGTCAAAAAAGAAAATATGGAGGCACAGAGTAATTAAAAAACCTTCCCTATACTGCACACCTGGTAAGTACTAGGGCGAGGTTTGAAATATTAGCAGTCTAGGTGTAGAGTCAGTGTTTGTAACCAGTGTGCTACCTTGTTTGATCAGAGGCCTTCTTCAGACAGGCTCGCCTGTTACCAAAATAGCTGCTGTGCCCTCACTATCCACTGCCCTCATTATACCAGAACCCAATTTGCTTTATCCCCAAAGCAGCATTTATTCTCTGTGAGGCTCAAGAGCCCAGTTATTCCTTGCCAATTGAGGCAGAAGATGCAGAGGGCCTACCTGATGAATAAGACCCGTAGACTTGTTATAAGAGGAAGGAGAGGGGATGAGGAGGGTAGGAGGAAGGAGCAGACATGTAGGAGCAGAACTGCTACCGGTAAGTCTATTCAAGATAAGCTCAGAAAAGGAACCAGGAAGAAAAAATTAACCTCAACTGAAGAAAATATAAGACCAAGCAGTAATAATGCCCATAAGTAAGAGAATGGCAGGGCTAGACACAAAACCAAGTTGATCTCAACAAAAGAAACCCGCTTTACTAAATTTTTTTCTTCTGAGGAGCCCCCAGCTCTCATTAACCTTTGTTAACTTCTTAGAACAGCAGGAGTGGGAGATGGGAGGATTATGGGTCATTTGGGGACACTTTAAATGTGAGATGCCTGTGGAACAATACAACGGAGATGTTCACAAGGCATTCAGAATGCGAGTCTGCACCTCAAGGAAGAGGTCTGGCCGGCCCCCGAATCTCCTGGGACCTCATTTCCAGCTCTAGCCAAGATGCTAAGTTGCTTCCCTCTGCTTTTGGCACATTCCTCAGAAGAAACAATCAGGCTTTCTTCAGTTTGGATTGCTAATTTCAAAGGTTTTAAAGTAAACTGTACTCAAAGATCTTGGCTGATACTGACTAGTCTGCACCTGGATGTTGGCACACCCCTTCCCAAATGCTTGTGAGAATTATAGACATCAGAGTAGGTGATCAGCCATGCATCTGGAACTCCTCTCTACTCCCAGCCTGAGAACCGATGGCCACTGTTTGCCTTTGCCCTTCACCTTGTGAGCAATAAAACACAATTTATCTTGCCTGTTCTTGAGAGCATGCCAGAAAGGAAAACTTGGCATGCCATTTACCCAAGTTTGCTAACTCCTGCTAGGATGTGTATCTCATGGATGATCAAAAGGTAGCCAGGATAAATTACATCAATACCTTCAAATGCCATTTGTTACAGCTTACTTTTCAAAATACTACTTAGTTCTTATATTTCAACATAATTTAACGTTAAACTTTTTTTTTAAACATTGAGAATTAAAAAATAATAATCTGGTCTGTCAAACACCCAAGGGAAAAGTTCAGGGCTTTAGAGAACCTAAGGAAGGTCTCTGGTTCTTGGTATTTATAATCAAAACAAGATAGTAAAGATAAAATTGGAAATACGACAGCCTCTTAAATTGGGCTATAGCAGGAATTTAGGTGGTTTCGTGATAAAAATCTGTATGAATTCTAAGATACCAAAGAACTACTGAGGTTATTTGCTACTCAAAGAGTGCAGCTGTTTGTACATGAGCTCAAGGCAAAGCTATCATTGCACCAGGCACTGGGTCACAGCAACTGGCTTGTTCCTTAACATCTAATCAGTCATCGAGTCTTGTTTATAATGTACGTTTCTTTTTACTCCTATGGCAACCACTCTTGGCTAGATGTTACAGAAGATTGGTGAGAGCCTAGGAGAGAAGATAAGGAATTGTAAGTCATGAATTTGAGTAGTAAAAAAATGGATTTTAAAAGGATAGATTTGAATGGAATGTGAAAATAATGTGGCCCCTCATAGGCAGGAACGCTGCATTTCCTTAAGAGACATACTAAACTATATCCTTGCCTCAGGTTATACTTACAAACTAAATTCTGTAATTAAAACAGTAATGTATCCATGGAATACCAAGCAATAATAGAGGCCATAGTAATTCTAAAACAGCAGTAAAGTACAAAAAAATGGTCTCCCAGTTAACTGAGTAGAAGCTGCCTAAATTAAGAGTTGAGCAGGGTGATTGAAGAATCATCAGTATAATAATAACAATTGATAGCCTGTATACATGAGGTTATCTTGAAGGAAAATGCTGGGGAAAGTGGAGAGATGGTTTGTTATGTCTCACAGAAGAGCGAGTTCATGTGTGAGTACACGAGTATGTACTCACGTGCACACGTATGTGTATAAAGTCTGAGGAAAAAAGAAATTCAAGGCCCTCCACCATGAGGGCCTAACCACCCTCTCCCACCATGTCCCCCCACTACTTGCCATGGGATTCTTTGCTCTTCTCACAAGGGTCTGCTAGTTCTCCTCCGTACTCCCACCTCCTCACCCTTGCTCACACCACAGTCCTGACCACATGTCCTCTTTCTGCATCTTATTGTCCTTCCAGGTCCAGCTCAAGTTCCATGTGCCCTTGCAAGCCCTTCCTGACAAGCCCAGCCCACAGTGTCTTCTCCTGCCTCTGTCCTCTTACAGTCACTGCCACTCGCTAGCGTACAGAGTAAAACAAAAGTTCCCTCGCAAACATTTCAATTGACTATCTACTGTGTCTCCTTCCTGGGTGCCTTCTTGAGTCTTTCTTAGGGTCAGAGGCCCTCAGCTAGGTGAGAAGTTGTTTAGGGGAGGGACTGTGTCTTCACACATCTTTAAATCCTTCATGGCACAAGGCTAAGCCCTACATCTGCTCCAATGAACATCTGCTGATGTGAATAAGCAGTATCATACAATGTTCAAAGGAAAATACTACATGAAATATGAGAATGTTCTGGCCTGGCATGGTGGCTCACTCCTGTAATCCCAGCACTTTGGGAGGCTGAGGCAGGAGGAGTTTGAGACCAGCCCGGGTGACATAGCAGGACCCCATCTCTACAACAAAATTAAAATATCAGCCTGGTGTGGTGGCGTGTGCCTGTGATCCTAGCTACTTGGGAGGCTCAGAGCTGAGGCAGGAGGATCCCTTGAACCCGGGAGTTCAAGGTTACAGTGAGCTATGATTGCGCCAGTGCACCCCAGCCTGGGTGATGGAGCAAGACCCTATCTCTTAAAGAAAAAAAAGTATGAGAATATTCTGATTCTAACATACAGGAATTGTCTTTTCACTAAATGCCTCTTAAGAACATAATAAGACTGCTGACTTGAGGTGAGGTAAAGCTTGAAAGTAGATGGAAGAGGGAGCTTCAGTAAGCAAAGCCAGACTGGAGAGGAAGATTCTCACGAGGTAGGTGTAAGACATACAACGGGAAAACCAACAATTGTTTGATAGAAGTCAGATGTAAAAACACAACATTGTAATCAAACCATGGCACCAAAAAAAAGTAAAAAAAAGAAAATAAATAAATTTCGAAAATGTAAAAACATACCAGTATTTCCTTGAGCATCTTCCACCTTATTTGGTGAGGGCAGCAGAAAAGACGGCCTGGCGAAGTGAGGACCTTGCAGAGTCGGCGGCTGTGGCGGCGGCTGCAGAGGCGTGGTCGTGAGGACTGCCCTCCAGTCCACGTGGGTAACGTCTGATCTCGATCGAGCATGCCCTGGCTTGAAAGTAGAGGAGGTCTCATCCAGTAAGTCATTCACAGAACGAGGCCTGTCCCTCCGACGCTGACAGATATTGAAAAAGTTAAAGGTTGACGCTTCCTTTTGTTCCATCCAGGAGAGGTTATCTGGGGTTGTCCCTCTCTGGACCATAAACTGTTCTTTGGCAGGGAAGACATTTTGAGCTTTGGTTTCTAAGAGCCTGCTCTTGCAGTGGTCCCAAATCATGCCCCCCTTGCCCAGCGTGGGAACGTTTCTCACAGCACCGTTGCCTGTTAGGTTGCTGAGTACCTCGTGCCCCACCAGTTCAGGGACTTCCTGGATCCCATAAACCTCTGCATGCTGCACAGCCTTTTCTAGCTTACTGTCCAAAGTGCTAAAGAAATCCTCAGTAACTTCTAAGGCCGGGCTGATATCGTCCACTTCCAAAGCTTCCATGTCACAGGCTCCACGAGGCCTACACCTCCTAAGCTAGTTCAAGAAAGGGCTTCATGAACATTCACCCAACAAAGAGAGGTGCTTCAGCGATAGAGCTATGCAAACAACTAGAAAAAACCTTCATTCGGCTGCCTGGAGCAGGCCAAGCACACGCGGGTGGCTGATGTTTTCCTGGTCATTTAAAACATTTGCTAGCTGCAAATGGACACTGACAGAGGTATGGGGGAGATCTCTGTGAAGACAACAGGAAGTGCTTGATTTCCTGGAAGAAAATAAACAGAATAACTTTAGCACATGGTTCTTGGTATTCTGTAGTACACAAATCTGCCCAATTAATTTTCCATTTTTACACCTCTTCTATGGCAGTCACGTACAAAGGTGAACAACACCTACACAGAAGTTCCATTGTCAGGAGTACACATCACTACCTGCTTTGTACAAGAACTTACCCAGAGCAGGGTGGAGCACTTGATAAGAGGAATTAAGGTCAATAGCTTTTACTCACACAGAGAATCCTTTGAGAGCAGTTGTGAAAAGATTGCCCTGGCAAATCTCTGATATGTTGACCTAAAATAGTAAGCAAAAGAGACTAGGAATTCTGTGACTATATTGTAATCAGTCTGAAAGTCATAAATGCTTGAGTCCTTTTACAGACCTTGAAAGCACTGATGATTTTGGGGGGCTTAAAGGAGCAAGGCGGAAGCAGAGAAGGAGGTTCTGCTCTTTTATTAAACCCAAATGTCACTGCACTTGTGCTTCCTAGGTTTATATTATATAATGCCTAAAGGTGGCTCTGGACTTCAGAATTCTTGGAAAAAGGTTTCAGGCTCCAGACTCCTTGAGACTTGCAGGATTGGCCTCAGAGTATAGATCTAGCCAGCCGGGTGTCCAAGAGCCTAAGGTGAAGTTATGGCTCGAGTGGCAGGTTGAGTTCATCCTTTTCTGTCTCCAGACCTCAAGTCCCAAACCTTACATACAGCTCTACCTGGGCAGAAAAAATCCTACATGAGCACTAACCCACCCTCTCTAATGTCAGGCCAAATGAGAGCAGACCTCGACAGTGATGCTGTCCGATACAGTACACACTTGCCATATATGGCTATTTAAATTTAAATTTAGTTAAATCAAAGTTCCTCAGTCACACTAGTCACATTTTAAGTCCCCAACAGTCAAATATACATTTGTATCTTTACCAAAAAACAAACAAACAAAACAGCTAGGCAAGGGCTTTTTTTCTTCTTTAACTGCTTACAAGTAAAACTAGGCAATTACGAACACCATTATAGGTTACCTCAAGCGTAGACAGACATGCTTTTTTTTAAAAAAGCTTCACAATTTTTATGGTTAATTAAATTCATTTTTAGCACTTAGGTCATTAAACAATTACATTTAAATCAGCAGCACATGGCCAGGCATGGTGGCTCATACCTGTAATCCCAGCACTTGCGGAGGCCAAGGTGGGAAGACTGCTTAAGGCCAGGAGTTCAAGACAAGGCTGGACAACATAGTGAGACCCTCATCTGTACAAAAAATAAGAAAAATTAGCCAGGCATGCTGGCACATGCCTGTAGTCCCAGCTACTCTGGAGGCCGAGGCAGAAGATTGCTTGAGCCCAAAAGTCTGAGGTTGCAATGAGCTATGATCACACCACTGCATTCCAGCTTGGGCAACAGAGCGAGACCTTGTCTCAAAAAAAAAAAAAAAAAAAAGCAACAGCACCAATCTACATTGCTTAATGTATGTAAATTAAACTAGTATATACACACCTTTATTTTAGATGTATCAAGGAGATTTGCGGTTCACAGAAAGTCTGTAGAACCTCTGGTAAAGTGATAATTACTAAGAATTTGTCTATCTTTATATATTTTGATATTAATATTTATTATGCTAGTACTTCATAAAGCAAGGCACAGATTTATCTTTAAAGATAAACATCAGTTGAAAATTTTTCTAGCTGTAAACAGGTTATTTTTTTCAGACTCTAAAGTTAAGCCTTCAGTCTGGTGAATTTTGCAAAAGGGTTTTAGTACTTCTGTAATTTTGAAACTTGGGGGTTTTTCAATTTCATCTTGTACACCAGAGACTGAGAAAAAAAATTTAATAAATCATAAAGCCTTAGTTCTTTCTTTACTAAAATTTCAAATGTACATAAAGTATAATTCCCTATTTTATAAAAGAGGCACCAAGGTACAGAACATTAAGTTATTCATGTAAGATTATAGATATTTCTTTTCTTACCCAGTATTTCAAATTCAGTCTTTAATCATGCTAGAGACAGAGTAAATACCTCCAAAATGATTATTTCTTTTTTTTTTTTTGATTTGTTAAAATATCAAAAAATATTCTTTTTGTGCTATAGGCTTGGGTATTTGCAGGCTGGTTAGAAGCACGTAACCACTGATGGCAAGCACTTCTATACCACATGGTCTAAAACCATAGCCTATTAGACAAGGAAGCAGCCTTTGAGATCATCCTTTGAACCCCAACCTTTCACAGAAGAAGACACTGTAGCCCACAGAGATTAAGAGGTCCTGTGAACACTTTCATGCTATTCTCAAATATGCAGATAATTTCCCACCTTAGGGTCTTTGCATTCATTGGCTGTCTCCCCAGATACCAACATGGCCAAATCTCTAAGTAATTGTTCATATCTGCTTCTCAATGAGGCCTACACTGACTGCTTCTTTACCATCATAACACACATCTCTGACCCAAACTCCTGATCTTCCTTACTCTGTTTTTTTTAAATAAACTTTTCATTTTAGAACAGTTTTGTATCTATAGAATTATTACAAAGATAATAAGGAGAGTTCCTGTATACCTCACACCCAGTTTCCTCTAGGTAACATCTTACATTAGTATGATACATTTGTCACAATTAGTGAACAAATACTGACACATTATTATTAACTAGAGTCCATAGTTTATTCATGTTTCCTCAACTTTTCCCTAAGGTTCTTTATCTGTTCCAGGATCCTGTACAAGGTACCACATGACATTTACTTGTCATGTCTCTTTTCTTTTCTTTTTTAGTCATCACTGTACTAACAAGGATGTCTCTTTAGCCTCTTCTCAGCTGTGACAGTCTCTCAGACTTGACTTGTTTTTGATGACCTTGACAGTTTTGAGGAGTACTGGTCAGGTATTTGATAGAATGCCCCTCATTAGGTATTTTTCAGATGTTTTTCTCATGATTATACCAGTGCTGTACGTTTTCGGGGAGATCACAGAGGTAAAGTGCCATTCTCATCATATCACATCAAGGTTCATGTTAACCTTGGTCACCTGGCTTGAAATACCCTTTTTCCTTAAGCATTTACCTTTTCTAACATATTCTTTAATTGACTTATTTAACCTGCAGTGTTCCTCTCCCTCTGCTAAAATATAAGCTCTATGAGTCCAGGAATTTGTGCTCATCGTGTTGTCTAATGTATTCCAAGTACATGGAGTAGTGCCTGATGCGCGCGCGCGCACACACACACACACACACACACACACACAGAGGCCCTAAACGGACACACATTGAATGAACACATTGTTACTCCTCTGCATGACATTCATGGCCCTTCATGACCTATCTACCTCCCCAATTTACAGATCTCGACCAATACCCACCCACCTTGCTGTTTTACTCCTCCATGCTCTTGTCCAAGTTGGGGAGCCTTTCCTAAGTGTTCAGGCTCTCGCAACACCTTGGGATTGCCCCCTTGTGCTGAAATGATTGGCCAGTCTCTTAGAGCCCACTCTAAACTCTGAGCTACTCGACAGCAGGCACAGTGCCTGCCTTCCTTACCCTCCTATATGATCTCTTTGTCTTCATCCTTCCAGGCTCTGTTTTCCAACCTTACTCTTTTCAGGAATGTCACCTTTTCCCTGGGCTCTATATCCCTCAATTCACTATAGTAAATGGGTCTGATGTCAAGTTTGGTTTTTATAATTGAGTGCCTCTTCTAGCCTGCCTCATTTGGTTTTGAAATTAAGTAATTAAAAATTAGTTAACATATTTAGACAGGACAAGATATGAAGGGTACCTTCCTCTGACAAAGTAACTGAGTAAAATCAGTGTGTGGGCACAGTGTGGTTTGTCTCAGCACAAAACGGGAAATCAGGAGCAAATTAGAACTGTGTTCTAAAGCTGGTTTAACCACACACTTACTGGGTGGCATTTGGCAAACCATTTAACCTTTGGGTGGATGCTTTACTCAGCTACCTGTGTCCAATAAAAGTTGCTAATATCAAATTGCTTTGCATGTGGATTGTTCACTAGGTGGCTATTCCAACAGATCTTTAATAAGGTCTTCTGCTATGTAATTATGGACCACTCCATCGGACCTCACCCATTCAACAGCCATGTGCTCCTGGTCTCTCCCTGGAATCCAGCAAAGGGCAAGTCAGCAACCAACTATTTATAATACACTACTTTTCAGCCAAACTCAGTGACTTACAGACATTTGTCTTATATTTATACTTATATAGAATGACCTTACTGTAAAAAGGGGTATTTTCCCTATTTAAAAGATTGAGAAAATTGAAGTCTATCTGCTAGTGTAATAAAAGAGCTTAATGTAAAGAATGTCATGCATGCATCAAAATGTAACAGGATGGAGAATCAGCTCATTGCTATTTCCTAACAAGGAAATCTGCCATTTACATGCTCATTAAGCAAGGCTAATTAACTGGATGAATATGGCAGTCCTCCCGTACAGAGGCAGAAGCAGATATGAGTAATAACTCTATCCTGACCCACACATCGATGCCATGTTTTCCAGAGCTGGATGATAAAAGTGCTGACTTCCTCCCTCTTGACTAAATGACTTGTAATCAGAATTTAATGAGTGCCGGAGGTGTCTGGGGTCATGTAGTTTCAGGAGCAGCTGGACCAGGAAGGAAAATGCAATGCCAAAGACACCTAGGATAACTTCTTTCTGTCAATCCATTTTAAAAAATGAGAATCAAGTGTAATCACAAGGATGGTCAGTACTCATGGCTCTCACATAGACTTCACTTTGGCTAAGGTTGGCACGGACTGAGAATTTTCTAAGAGCTACATAATGTGAAAGATCCGCCACAAGTGGATATGACCCTAGTAAAATGGCCTTTCTGGACCAGGGGACTACATGATTTTTTATGGTGTGTTGTCATAAAGACAATGTAAGTATGTCAGTGGAGCACAGGCATGCCATAAGTAGCAGATAAGGAAATGATGTCAGTGAAGACCTCATAAAAAGAGTTCAGGAGACTTTCAGATGAAACAGACAGCTAGAAACACAGATGGAATCTCATTTTCAGAGGCTTGAAAGGAACATCAAATGGCTACAATGTATCTAAATTTCAATAAAAGAGAAGACTATTGCCATGCAATGCATAAGAAGTATGTCATTTAAAAAATAATTTGTGCCAGGCGTGGTCACTCACACCTGTAATCCCAGCAACTCAAGTCCCAGCTACTCTAGAAGCTGAGGCAAAGGGATCTCTTGAGCCCAGGAGTTTGAGGCTACAGTGAGCTTTGATCGCACCACTGCATTCCAGCCTGCATGACAGAGTGAGACCCCATCTCTTAAAATAATAATAATAATTTATATAGTGTTTTTTCCAGTTCTGAAAGTAATAAATACTCGTAGAAATGCTGGAAAATACTGACAGATATGGAAAAGAAAATAAAAATCAGTCATGATCTCATAACTCAGAAAAAGAAAATCAATAGGTCTGTATTTGTCCAATATTAATTGGAATCAAGACTATATATACAGTTTGGACACACTGTCTATTTAAATATATGCTCCAAAAGCAAATACCAATAAACACTAACCTTGAAAAAAAAAAAGGAAAAAGAAAAGTCTCCCAGGGAGTGCTGTGTCCACTTATATGTCACAACCTGGCCCAAGGCCCCACTCAACTGAACTTCTTTTCTACAGCTACCCAGGGACCTCCTCATTCCACAGCCACGAGTGTTTTTCAAAGTCCTTACTTTCCTTGTGCTGTTAACCAGCCCCTCCTGAAAAGTCTCCTCCCCGGGTTTGATGGGCACTACACTCCCTAAGTTTTCCTCTCATTTCTACCCACTTACTCTCAGTCTCCATCTACCTCCTTTCCTTACTTGCCTCCTCATCAAATGTGGACGTTGTCTGAGCTCTCTTCTCTGGCTATAGCTACATGTTCTCCTTACATCAATTTATCCACACTTGCAACTTCAATCATCAATTCTATATTCATGCTACTCAAATTTCTACCTTCAGTCTCAATCTCAGACCTGACCTTTGGTCTTGTGTTCCACCAGCTACTTGTAAGACATTTCTACCTGGCTTACCTCATGGCAAAATGAAGCAAGCTCAATTTGTGTAAAATCACACTCCGTTATTTATACAGTAAATATATGCTGGACGCTGTTCTAGGCACCAGTGAAATAGAGGCAAATAAAACCCTTCAAGGTTCAACTCTTTAACCTGACATTCTAGGCCTTTCACAATCTTGGCCTAATTTTCCTGTCCAACTTTGCACTTCTCTTCTATACACACACTCTTTTCCTCCACACTGGAGTGCTATTGTTCACATTTTATGCTTTTCCAACTCCAAGCCTTTGCTTGCATTATCTCTGAGATACCCTTTTCCTGCCTCTACCTACTGAAATTCTATTCACTCTTCAAGGCCCAGCTTAAATGGCACCTCTTCCACAAGTTTTTTTTTGGATCCCTGATCCTAAAATGGTCTGTTCTTTCTTTAAACTGCCACAGAATGTCTTTGGTACCTCCTCCACAAAATATATTGCATGTTCTTTCTGAAACAATGAAGATGATAATAATTATAACTTATCAAAAGCTTATTTTGTGCCAGGTATGTTGCTTGGTAATTTCTATCTCTAAGCCTCAAAATGTGTTAATGTGGGTGATAATATCCTCATTTTGCAAATGAGGAAACTGAAGCTCAAAGATATCAAGTAATTTGCCTGAGGTCACACACCTACCTATTGGATTTATAGCAACTTAAGAGCAGTGATTCTACATTCTTCCATTTTTATAACCCTCACTGGGCCTAGAACTGTGGCTTGTACACAGTGGGTGCTCAGTAAACATTGTTGAATGAATATGTGGATAAGAAAGTTATACTTTCAAATCACTGACATCTTTATCTATATATATACCACTCTAGTTTTCTGGCAAAAGTATATTTGAATTATTTATAAGCTCATTTAAGTAAAATTTAACATACTTTCCAAAGTGTTATGTTGACTCAAGCTTTTAAATTTTTTCTTGGTAGAAAAAGCTTCCTAGCTTTGAAACCAGGGCTTAAAAATAATACACCAAAGGTCAAGTAGCAAAGACCTCATTCAGACCTTTCATAGAAACAAAAACACCTATGTAGTACTTAGGAATCATTTTGTGAACCACTACAATATCAGCAACTTGGCTGGAATCATTTTCTAGTGACTTAGAGCTCAAGTTCTTTCTAATACCAGTAATGAGATGTTCCCTTTGAAAACCTCAGATAATTCAAAGCATTTTTCAGTATATCTCTGCACTTGTTTATTGTTTGCCACCTGAAAAATCATTGAGACATTTGACTCCCCAAGATGTATTCCCAGAAACCAAACTAAATATAAGCATGATACTTCAAATCTCAGATTGCTTTGCTACTGAAGGCAGCAATGTTATTATGCCCCTAAGTCAACCACTAGATTGGAAAGCCAAGAGTTCTGGTTGGGAAGTCCATTTTCCTAAAACCACCAGAGACCCAATATGTCCTGCTCTTAGAAACAAAACATATGGACACAAACTTCAGTTATATAAGCATCTAAAAATGCAGACTTGATATTTTCCATCTCCATTTGCCTCCATGGTAGTAGGGAATGGTGATTAAAAAACAAACAAAAGAACCACTCAAATTATCTTCATCCTGGGATTGAGGTGAAGAAGGTGAAAACTTCCATCATAAAAACCACATGTTGCTATTACCGTTAGCCTCCAACTGCAGCAGGGAGTAACTGGCTAGGTACATGCAGGTACCATCACAGCCAGGCCAGCTGGTGGGACAGACTACAACAACGAATGAAATAGGAAGGAGGTGCAATGAGACCAAATTTGCAAGATGCCCAGAAAGGGCTTCACATTTAAAGATGTTATCAGTTCATATAACTATTTAGAATCTTCTACTTGAGCCTGAGTGATGGGGGCTGAATTTCCAAATCCAATACAGGACTGTTTCATCCTATGTTTTCTCACATAACTCCTAAAATTGAGTTAACCTGAGGAAAAACCATTTGATTTTACTGAGAATAATCATTTTTCACATGCACAATTTAGAGTATGGTTTGTAAAGTGTTTGATAAGCTTCTTAATAAATGCTGGTAGTAATCACAAAAGAGAGAGGTGAGTAAAGCAGTATGACTATTTTAAAGATGATGAAAGCGATCCCAAGATGATTCATCTATTGTCAACAGAAGGTCCCACAGGGAAGAAGAAGTTCCTGGAATCCCTGTCTAATTACCAAGTTCTGTGGGCTACCCAAGTTCAACTGCCTTTTAAATCACCTCAGATCACACAGGGGTCCTCATATTAGAAGGACCATAAACAAGGAGCAAGTAGGTTGAAATCAAGCCATGAGCCACTCAGACTAAGTACCGTCCTTGTTCAGTGGGACAGAGGTGTGGCAATGGGAAGAATTTCCAACTCCAGGAAAGGGTTCACACCCCAGCACTGTCTTCTAAGCTGCCTGACATCCAGCAAGCCAGGCTGATTCAGGGCTTCCAGGCCCTTCTCATCTGCAAAATGGAAATGCCGTCAAAGCCTGCCAGCAGAGAGCTGAGAAGCACAAATGTGGAAAAAGTATGTGAAAGTTCTTTGTAAAAGCTAAAACAATGACTATTCCTGTTAGAAGCTACCTGATTCCTAACCATACAACCATTTATACTCAACAAGCATTTACAGAGGATGGAGCAAGTACTCAAACACTGATAGATGCTAGGACACAAAACACAGCTCCTGCCTTGAAGAGCTAAATAGCTAGTGGGGAAAGAGACACAAAAACCAAGTGTAAAAAGTGCCTTAATAGAAGTGTATGAAAAATGTTTCAGGAGCACAAATAAGGAACTATTACTAATCAAGGTACAACAAAGAATCTTAAGTAACAGAACACAGTTAAATGACAATGACAGGTATACAGAGATTATTTCAGTTGAAAGAAACTAAAGACAGGCCAGGCGTGGTGGCTCATGCCTGTAATCCTAGCACTAGGGGAGGCCTGAGGCGGGAGGATCGCTTGAGCTCAGGAGTTCGAGACCTGCCTGAGCGAGAGCAAGACCCTGTCTCTACTAAAAATAGAAAAATTTAGCCAGGCATGGTGGTATGCGCCTGTAGTCCCATAGTCCCAGCTACTCGGCAGGCTGAGGCAAGAGACTAACTTGAGCCCAGGAGTTGGAGGTTGCTGTGAGCTAGGCTGACACCACAGCACTCTAGCCCAGGCAACAGAGTGAGACTCTGTCGAAAGAAAGAAAGAAAGAAAGAAAAGAAAGAACGAAAGAAAAGAAAGAACGAAAGAAAGGAAGGAAGGAAGGAAGGAAGGAAGGAAGGAAGGAAGGAAGGAAGGAAGGAAGGAAGGAAGGAAGGAAAAGAAAGAAAAGAAAGAAAGAAAGAAACCAAACAAACATACAACAAAACCCATCATACCTGCTTTAGATATGACCCTGTTTCTGGTATGAAGCTGTCAGCCTGCAATAACAGCCTCAAAGCTCCCACCAAAGAGTGAGCTCTGTGTGAACTAAAGACCGCACGTATGGAAGGCAAGAAGGCAAAGGCCTTCTTCACAAGCTACTCCATCCAGTCTTTCTGACCCACAGAAACATTCCTATCTAAGAGAAGGCCTCTGCCGGGTGGCTGGGATGTCATGGGAAATGAATAATTGCCTCACATCCTGTTGACTTTAACTCCTTAGGTCATTGCAGCTGATTAGCAGCAGGGATGATACAACCTTAACCTTCAAACCAACAACCAGCTTATGGGTTACAACATATTCACAAAACAATTCCACGGGCATTCAGAGTGAATTATACAACAAAAGTAGTTAACTGATTTTATTTTCTTTCTCTGCTGCACTTGAACCTGCTAAAAAGTGAGCCCAGGCTCTTTGTCAAATGGCATCCCAAGAGTACCAGAACAATGATAAGATCTAAGCAAAAGGTGACTCACCTCTTGTTTGAAAGGACCAATATACTCAGTGGTGACAGGCTGCCTCCAGGACCCCTCTGTCCCTTTTGGACTTAATTTGTGACAATGACCTTCGCTACCAATCAGCCTCTTTGCTACCAATCAGCCTCTTACCAATGTAGACAGGAAACATGCAAGGCTGGCAAAGGCAGACTAAACACTGTCTCTGACCCTCAAAGATAAGCACAAGATAAGGCAAAATAACAAAACGAGTCTTTGTTATTTAACTACGTACAACAAGAATGTTAGAAAAATCTCTGCCCATCATATAGGACTCAGGAAAAGTTTACAAAGTATGAAGGATTAGAATAGTAGAAACCATATTTTCATCACTCAAATCTGGGTTTAAATTTCTTTTATTATGGACTATCACCATTAGTATGGAATGGATTTTTACAAAACAATTCTGCTATGGTTGAACATTCTGGATTGAATTCTGGAGCTCTGATTGATCCCTCTTTCTTTGATTATTCTGATCTGACATTAGGATGATTGACATGTGATAGTTGGGACTCAAATAATTGCCTGTCATCAGGGACTATTACTGCTGTACTTAAACTCTTTAAACACGTCCTACAGAGGACCTCTTCAATGTGCATGGACACGTGTGAAAGGTAGAATGATGTATTTAATAAAATGTTTAAAAACACAATAAAGATAGTTCTTATACTCCTCAGACCAAGATTAAAAGTTATAGCTAATATTTATTGAGCATTTACTAAAGTACTTACTACTTATGTTAAGCCCTTTACTGCATTATGTTGTTACATGCTCACAACAACCCTAGCAGAGAGCCGCTATTATTATTACTGTTTTACAGATAAGGAAATTGAGATTTAAAAAGACGAAGTAACTTGTCTAAGGTAATATGGTCAGTGAGTGGAAACAAGACTCTAAAATGCACACAGTCCCAGATGACAATTCAGAGCAAATTAATTACCCTGGGATAATATGAATGAAATTTTATACACATGGTGCTTTGAATTTCAGTGTCAAACACCAGCAACTTTAACTTTATTTATTTTTAAATTTGTGTTTGTTAACCCATGACCCAGAGAATTAATTACTAAATATCATCTTTACACCCAGGGAAATCGTTCATACTCAATTTACCAAAACATCACCTCTCTAGTACTTCTGTGTTATTGTAAGTTCTCCAAGGGAATGATAGATGAGAGGTCCCTGAACAAACGGTAAAAAGCTGTTCTCTAACTAAATAGCTAACCTAAATTCTCTCAGTGACCTTGGACACATTACTTGGAATGTTTGCAAGAATATAACTATGACTTAGTTTAGGACAAACAAGTGCTTTTGCAAATGTTTACATAGTCCTAATTGCCCAAACCTTTTACTAATGTTTCCCTAAGACATCATTTTTCATTTAGCCAATAAATAGAAACACTGGTAAAAATGTTTGCTTAAAAGAACATGCAAACAAATGTTTCTGTCAAAAGAATTAAAAATATATTTTCAAATTCGATGTTACTATATATAATTCAAACATATTTTAATGATTAAGGCATGTACAAATAATTTGCTTCCTTCTAAAAGCAACTTGAGTTTTTGGAGTGGGCAAATATCAATGTATGTGTAGTTCAAACAAACTAACAAAATCGACCCACAATCTTCAGCCTTGTTTCTTAAGTCTACTAAAAGATGATATGCCCAAGTTTAATATTACTACACTACAATGAAAATACAGACACCATATTTAACCTTTCAGTGAAGGGCAATCACTTTTGAACCACAAGATCTGGAATTAGCAGACCAGAGTCTTAACCTTCTAAGCATCACTACCAGAAGTGTGATTCTGGACAAGCTACTTGAGCCTGAATTTCAGTTACAGTCATCCCTCAGTACCCATGGGAGATTGGTTCCAGGACCTCCTCAGATACTAAAATCTATGTCTGCTTAAGTCCCTTATATAAAATGATGTAGTACTTGCATATAACCTACACACATCCTCCTGTATACTTTAAATCATCTCAAGATTACTCATAATACCTATTACAATGCCTACACATCACTTCATTCCATGGATTCAATATATTACTTGGCATGTGGCAAATTCAAGTTTTGCTTTTTAGAACTTTGCGGAATTTTTTTTTCCTAACATTTTTGATCCATGGTTGATTGAATTCACGGGTGTGGAACCCACAAATGCAAAGGGTCAATTGTACTTTGTCTGTGTTGTAGAATAAATAAGGATACCTGCCTCACCTTCAAAGGTTGTTTTGGAGCACAAATCAAACAGCATAATGTAGTGCTTTATGAACTCCAAAGCAGGGCACAGGATGCCCACTGGTATCTGAATGGTACCAAGGAAAGTCACCACATTCTCTTTGATCTCCATTATAAAGCAACAAACTGGTGGAGACAGTGGTGACAGCAATCAGTTTAAGAAGCTCTGAGACGATGATTTAATCTAGTCAAGGGTTCCTCCTGCATTATCAAGGCAACAGGAGTTGCCATGCATCAGCTTTTCTGGTGGTCTTGGAATGGAGGGATTCAGTGGTATAAGTGTTGCATGAAAATTCAAAGAGTATCTCTTCTCAAAGAAGAAAAAACAAAACCCTTCTTTGCTTCTCAAGTTCCTCTATAGCTGGGATAGTTTCCCTCTCCTCTCTTTTTCTTCTAAGTTTCTTGATGAAATTTATGCTTTATGCTTTCTGACTCCATTTCTCATTGGCCATTCATTCTCCTTCAAGAAGCAGTCTGGTTCTACCCCAGCTGAAACTTCACCAACAGTGTGTGGATAAACCACACACTCCTTAATGTTATCTGAAAGAGCTCATGGCCACTTACCCTACTGGGCTTATCTCTTGAACCTCCCTCTTCACCCCTCACCCGACCCTATGTCCCCCCATAGAGAATTTACAGAAACTGGAATTTTTTGCATGCTTTCTCATCCATCCTGTTTCCTCTGCCAGGAACACTGTTTTCCAACATCATCACTCTCATCCCCTTCATCACGACTGTCCCCTCCCTAACCACCCCTTCCCACACACACACACTAACTGGCTAATTCTAATTCAGCTTTCAGGTATTTGTTGAGTAATCACTTCTCCCCTGACCTCCCAGGTCCATTGCAAATGGCCCTCTTATATGCTCCCACAGTACCCTGATTTCCTCCATTATAATGCTTCTCACACTATTTTAAAATAGCCTGTTTACTTGTCTGTTTCCCCCACTAGACTATAAACCTCACCAAGGCAAGGACTGTGCCCATCTTCTTCAAGGTTATATTCCCGGCTCCAAGTACAGCGCCATGGCACAAAACAAGTGCTCAATTCTTACTTGCTGAATCAATGAATCAATGAATCCCTGAAGGTGGAAAAGAAGTTGTTCTGGAAAAGTTAAATTGATGATAAAAGCGGATCAAGAACAAGTGGGAGGAGATCATTTAGCTAATTTCCTGGCACATAGAAACTGCTGGTTACATTTCTGACGTTTTCTAACCTATAATACATATTTCCTGTTCTGGGACTGAAAATCAACATTTATAATCACATCTACATGCCACAAGGTAAAGTGAATATCTAGCAATCTCCCAGTTAGATAAATGTACACAAGTAAACTAGATAATGCAGAATAAGACAGCTTTAATTGGTACTGAATTATAAACCGGTTACACTAATCAAGATAACTGGATGAATAAATCTCTATCTACTATACTCATAAATGGGGCATATAATTGGTGAATCCAATTTGAAATACATAATTCAAATTAACAATTAATATGAAAAACAAAGTGTTAATGAAAACAGTATGCCTGACATCTCAATGCAATGGCCTCTATGTTTTGATTTTGGTTTTTGTTCATAACTCATACTGTCATTGAGATTAATTACACCCATAGCCCAAATAAAACTTTTACCTTGTCAGCAAGAAGGTAAATTATGTGGGTTTTTCAATGTCTGGTATGATCCATAGTAGCCAATGAAAGAGAGTAAACATCATGAAATTTATTGCTGGTGGTCATTTTTTATCACACCCAGCACCAAGTTCTCTGAATTATTTGGCTTACACCAGAAGCTCCAAGCTAGAATATAGTTCAGTTCCTTATGAACCAAATACCAAATCTACTCTAAAAGAAAAAGCAAAGAGAAAAAAGCAATTCCTTGCTAGATATACCTCCACACCTTTTCTTTTAAGGGGTTAGCATTCCCCATGAAGCAAATCGGCATTTGCCTAGCAGCCAACAAGTAACAGATACTTTCTGTACTTTTCTGAGTGTCAGGAGGATAGGGTGAAGTGAAAATAGGAAAGAGAGCCAATGGGAAAATGAAAGTAGGAGCAGCAGTAGCCTGGTGCTCCTGGAAACTGTCTAGATATGGAGAATCCTGAAAAATCTGCCCAAATGAACTAATGCTTTCTAAGTTCCTATTAAAATCAGATCTTTTGGAATTAGTAATTAACGTAGCACCCATCTCCCTGCCTGCTTCTTAAAAATGTAAATGAATGACTTGACTTCAAGTCTTATGCTAAGGCTACATACAAGATTAAACTGGAACAGAGCATATCAAGTATCTGATAAATATTCAATAAATATTAGCTTTGGATTTTTTTTTAATGCAGATGTTACTAGGCTAAGTCCTGCTTGGTTTTCCTAGTCATGCAGGATTTTTTTGTTAGTTTGTTTTTTTGTTTTTTGTGGGTTTTTGTCTGCAAATGGTTACATATTCTTCACAGTTCTTTGCTTTCTACTAGTATAATTAACTGAGTCTATAGCCCAAAGCCCAAATCCATCCATCTATGAGAAAACAAAGGCTTTTAATGAAAATGCAACCATACACCTTCTTTTTCACTACTTCTGTATGATATTGGGTGATCCCTCCACTACAAAGCTTTCATTGATTAGCCGACCAAGAAATAAGTTCCCAACTTTATTTTCAATCTTTCTAATAATATTTGGTTTCTATCTCATATTATTTTCTAAAAAAAATCACTTTCTGCCACATATTTATGTTTTTTGTGGGTTTTTATTATTTTCATTATTTGACTGTACAATGTATTAGATTCATTGTATTCCCTACAACATGGAGACTTAAGAGTTTTTAAAAATAATGTTAATTGACTTTTGTGATTATAAAAAATACTACATGTTCCTTGTTCAACATTTTGAAAATACAGAAAAGAATAAAAAGCAAAATAAACAACACCTATTCACCCTCCAATGAAAAAAAAAAAAAAACACTGCCCCATTTTGGCCCTTTCAGCACTTTCTCCATGTAGATCTTTATTTTTCTTTAACATAACTAAGAGCACATTCTAGATACAGTTTTCTGTCATATTTTCCCCCAGTTATCAATAATTGGTAACACCTTTCCACACTGTTAAAATTGTTCATAAATATTCTTTCTAATGTCTGTATAACACCATATCTTTTGGTGATACTATAATGATGATTCCTATTGTTGGGCATTTGGGTTATTGCCAATACTTGATTTTTCTAAAGAAAGATATATTGAGCATCTTTGAACATTAACTTTTAAATTTTTTCTCATAAATTCATTTGGATAGAATCCTAGAAGTGGAATTACTGAGTCAAAGGGTAGGAGCATTACGGAGGTTTTTCATACAGTCACCTTTCTGAAATGCACTTTTCAGAAAGGTTATAACAATTGCAGGCCCCTCACAGCATTTGAGAGTGGCTGCTCTACTGAGCACTAACTGATGTGGAGAATTAGAACTTTTAAAAATCTATGCTAATGTGAGAGCTGGAAAAATGGTACCTGCTATTGTTTCAATTTTTATTCTTTGATTAATGAAAGAGAATGCATTTTCATATATCTATTGGCCATTTAATTTTCTTTTCTATGGATAGTCTGTTTCTTTTGCTCATTTTTTCTTCTGGAGTCTGTATTAGTTTTCTATTGCTGTATAACAAATTTTCACAAACATAGTAGCCTAAAAAAATATCCATTTATTATTGCACAGTTCTGAAGGTCAGAAGCCTGGGTGAAGCTGGCTAGGTTCTATGCTGAGGATCTTTCTCACAAGGCTGAAATCAAGGTGTTGGCCAGCCTGGACTTTTATCTAGAAACTCTGGTAAAGAATTCAGTTCTAAACTCCCTGGGATTGTTTGACATAATCTAGTTCCTCGTGGCTTTACATCTGAGGTCTCCATTTCTAGGCTAGTTGTTAGCATCAGCAACTCTAGGCCTCTAGCACTCATCAACGCTGCCGAATTCATTCTCAAGGTTCCCTTCCATCTTCAAGGCAGCAACAGAGTGTGGAATTCTTCTCATGTTCAAATCTCTCTGATTTCTCAGCTAGAGAAAGCTTTCTATTTTTACGGGCTCCTGTTATTAGATTAGGCCCACCCAAATAAGCTCTCCATTTTAAATTCAACTGTGCCATATAATAATCAAGGTAGTGATATTTTATTGCACGCACAGGTTCCAGGGATTAGGGAGAGCAATCTTGGCGGAATTTAGAACTCTGCCTGCCACAGTCTTAGGTGTTGTTTTTTATCATTTGTTTGTGCTCTTTATGATTAAATCTCCCTTGCATGAATCTACTGAATAATCTTACTGATAACTGCCAGAAGCTGTATTTTCACAATGGCAAAGACAACTAACATGGATGGGGCTGCTGTGTGCTAATAAAGATTTCGAGTACATAAGTTTGCTAACACTGGTACTTTTTATTTTTGATTGTGGTAAAATATACATAACAAAAAATTTACCATCTTAACCACTGTTAAGTGTACAGTTCAGTATTAAGTGCATTCCCATTGTTGTACAGCCAATCTCCAGAACTCCTCTCATCTTGCAAAACTGAAACTCTATACCTATTAACAACTTCCCATTTCTTCACTCCCTCCAGCCCCTAGTAATTACCATTCTACTTTCAATATTGGTATATTTTTATTTTATGTATTTATTTACAAACACGTATACAACAATTACTATATGTCACTGTTCTAAGCACTTTAAAAATATTAAATCATTTAATACTCATCAAAACCCTAATGAGGTCAGTACTGTTATTAATCCCATTCTACAGATTAGGAAACATGGCAAGGCTAAGTAAACTACCCAAAATTACACAACTAGGA
Organism: Lepilemur ruficaudatus; assembly: GCA_963574885.1. Taxonomy (NCBI): domain Eukaryota; kingdom Metazoa; phylum Chordata; class Mammalia; order Primates; family Lepilemuridae; genus Lepilemur; species Lepilemur ruficaudatus. Next base: position 35,980 of record CAUYRT010041241.1, read on the forward strand.
AATGACCAAGCAGAATTCAAACTAAGATAGTCTGACTTCATAGTTTTTGCTGTGAACCATTATATTGTAAAAACATTCATTGTAATGACAAACTCATTAGGCATCAACATTATTTCTTCGATGTGCAGGATTCAAAAACACTTCTCTATGTGCAATTTAATCTAATATTCATCTCCTAATTAAAAGTTAGACTATGTGACCCAGGTGACACATCTTTACTGACCTTTTAGAGATTACATATATAGTCCAGTTTTTGTTAAGACATTTTCTTAAAGTTAGTGAAATAAAAACTGCCTTGTATTTTAAGAACACTAATTATAATTTACATGTGGTATTTTACAATAGAATACTTTATAAATACAAATCACAATTCACTATGATTAGAGAAATTAAAATATAAAGGAAAAAACCCAAGTGTTTCTCTCTAGCTCCTTCCAAGGAGGGAAAAAACCTTACAAAATAAGTTTGCAACACCATGATTCAATCTGTTTAACCTTGTAAATTCAAATTCGTCTTGCTTTGCAACCTATACATCTAGACCAGTCTCAGTTTGTCATCCAATTATATATTTCAGTAGTAATTTATTTCATTTCAGGAGTGGGTCTGAGATTTCCTTATCTCAATTTTTTAGTTTAATTATCCTTTCATCAGTCATGCTTGTCATCAGTCATTGGGTGTCATTTACTATACATTAAAAACGGGCAGAGTCGACAGAAAGAACAATCATTCTGTTTCTCTGGGAGCTCCAGCTTGCTGTGAGTTAAAAGCTAGGCTGGGGTTTGGTTTCTATAACCCCCCGGCGGGGGCGGGAGTGGGTACTAAAAGCAACGCACTGAACAGGATTACCCTTTTCAACTACTCTCTCGTCCTATTACAAAGCTGGTTCACAAAAATAAGCAGATAACGTAATCTCCCCTCACCCATTATCCATTGCACTGTAGTGCAGTCTCCAGCACGAAATAAAAACCAGAGCATGGAAGAAACAGCAAAATCACCGTCACCCCCTGGGAGCTTCTCGGATATTTACAATGCTGTCATCCCTACCCTTCCCCCCTGCAACCGGCCGGCCAGGCAGCACAGAGGCAGGCAGATGCTCACCCGGTCACCGGCTGCTACTCTCCCTTCACCGGCGGGGCCTGCAGTGCGCTCCTGGCGGGGGACCGGCTTCGGCAGCCCACCGCCCGCCTCCGGATGACAGCCCGCCTAGCCGCTGACCATCCCGGCCGGGCTCTGTTTACAAGCGGCTTCTCACGGTCCCACCCTTAAATGCTTCCCCCCGGCAGCCCGGGCAGTCAGAGCCCGCACACAAGGTTCCAGACGGCGAGGACACGTCTCTCCTGCACGAGGGACTGAGCCACCAGGCAGGGCCTGACCGCACCCACCAGGCCTCCTTCCTCATCTCTTTGCTTTCTTACACGCAGTTCTTATCTCACACACCGGGAAAGCTATGGCGTGTGCCACGGAGTCTCCTCACCGCTCCTCCCAGCGCCACAATGGATGTTTGCAATTGGAAAATTTCAGTTGGAACATATCAGGACCGGGCTGGGTTTTAGCGGCTTTCTCGTCTAAGAGAATTACTCAGAGAAGTTCTTTCCAAAAGTAGGACTATTAGAACCTGGAGAGTGCCTCTTATTTCAGGTTTGGGGCTGCAGTGAAAATCAGTTTTCGCCGCCCTTTCCTGTTGCATACAGCAGGTTGAAAGGGGGTGGTTTAGAGGTAAGGTCTTCAAACTCACCGTGGATTCCCAGCAAAACAGAAAGAGTGTGTGTGTGTGTGTGTACACCTGGGCGGTGGGCGGGCGCTCCTTAGTGAGGCCACCCACACCCCTCCCCGCAGTGACTTGGGCCGCTTTGCAGGGATATGCTAATCTGGTTGGATAGACCCTCCTTGCAATTACACGTCTTATTCTCAATCACAGCACACTTCGTAGCCATTTTCTCCATTTATTTTTATTTTGTCGTTGAAGAGACGTGAGTCCTGATATGTTGCGAAGGCTGGATTTGACCTCCTGGGCCCCAGTGATCCTCCCGAGTAGCTGAGACTGCAGGTGCATACCACCATGCCAGGCTCAATCTATAATTACACATTTATTTATCTGTTTTATTGGCTTTTCCATTCTCACCTATAGTCTCCCTGAGGGCAGGAACTATTTCAGTTTCACTCACCGCCATATGATAGGCACCTAGCACACTGCCCAATGTAGGTCTGAATAAAGGAAAACAAAAAGAAATTGTCAGTGGGTTAAGAGGAAGCAGCATCGTAGAAATCTAAAAATTTGATCCCCCCAAAAGATTCATAAGCAAATCTTTGATCATTGAGTTTTTAAAAAAATATCTCCTTTGGTTGATGTTCAGAGTTTAAATAAGCTTTTTTTTTTTAAACCCTGAAATTTGAGGTTTTTTTTTTTTTTTAACCTAAACTTAACAGTGTTTTCTTTTGCCTCAGTGAGACTTTGTACTTGACACAATCTCTGAAGGGGCTGGCCACTGAAGGCAATCTGCTGACAGCACTCCCAGTGGCTGGAGCAGCAATGTCACCCAGCCTGGAGTGTAGTGGTGTGATCACAGTTCACTGCAGCCTTGAACTCCTGCGTTCAAGCCATCCTACAGGTGTGAGCCATTGCACCAGGCCACGAGTCCTTTTCTGATGGGGAATCTGGGCGGTGTACCCCAGAGTCCACCATACTAATTATGGGAAACCAGTCCCCTGCCCACCCAATTGTCAGTCAAGAGTCTAGTCATGTTTCACTTTTAGATGGTGGAATCAATATGTAAAAATACGGAAAGATTTCCTGACAGTCCCTAACAGTAAATATCCAGGAAGGTATGAAGGCAAAGGAAACTCTAGGAGTTTAGAAAATCAGGCACAGCTGCTCAGATAGGCCTGTATTAGGAGCAAGAGTTTGAACATACCTTGAAGGGTAAGTAAAGTTGAGTTAGAAAAGCAGTAGAGACCTAATACAGAGTGTCCCAAAAGTCTCCATATGAAGGAAATTTTGTAAGGAATATTTTGTAAATAAAGGTACATTTAGCTACAACTTCCCATTTTCCTATGTCTGGTGACTTTTGGGACACCTTGTAAAAGCAGCATTGCATTGTGGTTAGAATCTTGGCTCTAGCATTTAGTTCTGAGGCCTTGTACAAACTATTTCTGTGCCTCAGTTTCCTCATGGGTAAAATGTGGATGATGATATAATAATTGTAATAATATTATCTACCTCAAAGTGTTGTTGAAATGAGTTAATTTACAGTGAGTTTATATTAGTTCTTGCTAATATTTGCCCCAATAAATGACCTGTTACTGCATGCAGCAAAATGAAGATATCACATTGCAGAGGAATAAAAAATAAACACAACAACAAAAAAGAATTTACTGACTTTAACCAGAAACAATGACCTATTCTCTCTACCTATAAAATGTCCTACCAAGAGTGAATCTCAGATTGGACTGCCCTGGCAGCAAGAATGTAACAGAACTTTGACACTTGCTCAAACCTAAATTGCCAGAAAAGTTTCAAAGAGCCAATGTTCACTTTATCAGAACCAGTCCTTGATGGCAGGCATACCCCTGATATTTAGAAGGACCAGGACAAGAAAACAAATGGGTGCCCTCAGTTTCCCAGTCCAGGCCCTGTCCTGCACCACAAGGACCCACACGTGTATATAGACACCTCAGCTGCCTCTCCCTTACTTCATCACACGCTTCCCCAGACAGCGACTCCTCAGGCCTGTGAGGACACATTGACAGCTGGGTCAGCCCCCAGGAGGACAAGCCTTGGGGAAAATGGCTAGGCAGCCCTGGGAGAAGGCTCCCAACTTTTGGGGCAGGAAATTTTGAGGTTCCAAGTACCTGGTCTACAAGGAGGGAGCTCTGGGTGGCTACCTTTTAGGCCAGAGAGAGATGCAGCCAGAGGAGCTCCAGAGAGGGGCCCTCTAAAATGTGGAGCCCAAGTCAGTGGCTGGGTTGACCAGGTCTAAGGGCAGTAGATGGAGGTTCTGCAGTGGATCAACCTTTTTAATGCAATATTTTATCTTTAGAAACTATGGGATTGTCATAAGGTAATTATGTCATAAAATAGGCTTTGCTAGAAAAAGCACTGGATTGGAAATCAGGACATCTGAATTATGATCCTAGATGAAAAGTCTAGGGTCATGAATTATTCTCGCTATTCTTCACAACGCCAAGAACAGTCATGTTTCATAGTAAGACCTAAGGAGCAATTTATTTATTTTATTAATAGTTGTTTTTTAGAAATAGCATCCCCCTCTTTCGCTCAAACTAGAGTGCAGTGGTGAGATCACAGCTCACTGCAGCCGCAAACCCCTGGGCTCAAGTGATCCTCCCACCTCAGCCTCCAAAAGTGCTGGAATTATAGATGTGAGCCTCTAGGCCCAGCCCCAGCATGGGAGCTTTTAAAAAAAACTCAACACCAGCCAGCAATTTTTATTTGATCTCAAAGACTGTTGAGATTCCACAGCTGGTGTGGTGGCTCCCTCCTGTAATCCTAGCACTCTGGGATGCCGAGGCAGAAGGAACACTTGAGCTCAGAAGTTAGAGATCAGCCTGAGCAAGAGTGAGACCCTATCTCTACTAAAAAGAGAAAAATTAGCTGGGCTTGGTGATGTGCCTGTAATCCTAGCTACTCTTATTTATTTATTTAATATAATTAAATTTTTTAAAAAAAGACGAAGACTGTTGAGATTCCAGAATTGCATTTGGTTATCAAAAATGATTTTTAGTTTTTTTATTGTTTTGGTTTTGCTTTTTAGATAAAGGAATACTAGATACCAAAATGTTTATTAAGAGATGGACATATAATCATTCTTCCAGTTTAAGATTGAAGAGAATTATTCAAACAGAAATCAAATAAATACCTATGACAATCAAGATGAAGATTCTCATTTGTCTATAAGCAGAGAGTATTTTGGAGAGGACTCACTTATTCAAGTTTTGGTAAACAGAGCATGTCATTTTTACCAATGTATCATAATCAATTAGCACCCTGCTATGAAGTAATTATTATTTTTTTGCCAGGACAATGAATTTTTATTTAATTTCATGGTCAGTAGTTGGAAATAGGAGATTCTTTTTTATTAATTTATTTTTAATTGACAAATAATAATTATGTATATTTATGGGGTACAATATAATGTTTTATGGAATACGATGTGATCTATGTATACACTGTATAAAGATTCAATCAAGCTAATGCACGTATCTGTCACTTTACCAACTTATTTTTTTGTGGTGAGGATGTTAAAAGTCTATTCTTTTAGCAATTTTGAAAAATACATTATTATTAGCTGCAGTCACCACGCAGTGCAATACTCATTAAAATTATTCTTCCAGGCTAACTGAAACTTTGTATCCTTTAATTAATATCTTGTCTTTCTCCACCTCTTTCCCTTTCACCACCCCAGCCTCAAGTAACCACCTTTTTATTCTATTTCTATGAGATAAAATTTTTTAGATTCCACTTACAAGTGAGATCATACAGTATTTGTTTTTTGGTGCTGGGCTTATTTCGGTTAGCATAATATCCTCCAGTCCGACCATATTGTTATGAATGACAGAATTTCTTTTTCTTGTAAAGCTATATAGTACTCCACTGTGTGTATATAACACATTTACTTCAATAAAACAAATAACCTGGTTTAAAAATGGGCACAGAACCTGAACAGACATTTTTCAAAAGAAGAGATACATATGGCAAACAGATATATGGAAAAGTGTTCAGCAGCTCTAATGAGATGAGAAATACAAATTAAAACCACAATGAGATACCACCTCATACCTGTTATAAAGGCTGTAATCGAGAAGATACATTTGTATTTTTGATAACGATATGAAGAAAAGGAAACCCTTATACACACTGTGGTGGGGATGTAAATTAGTACAACCATTTTGGGAGATTGTATGGAGTTTCCTTAAGAAACTAAAAATAGAATTACCATATGACCTAGCAATCCCACTTCTGGGTATATATCCAAAGGAATGTAAATCGGTACGTCAAGGGGATATCTGCCCTCCCATGTTTATTTCAGCATTATTCACAATAGCTGAGATATGGAAGCAACCTAAGTGGCCATCAATGGATCTATGTTTTTTTAAAATCTTACCCAATGTCCAATCCTATCTCTAAGAACCTGATCTCTTTTTCCTTTCCTATATGATCTAAAAATCTGTCCCCAACACCATCCTAAGACCCAAGTGAGCTTTTACACTATTAGCCCTTTTCACTAGAAATGGACTCACTGATACAAAAAGACTCAACACCTAAAACACTGAGGTCTTCAGTCCCTGCAGGATGATGCCTTATTTCACACATTTTAATTAACCATTATGCAAATGGGAGTTGGGAGTTGTTACCTAACAGGTTGTTAACGGTACTTATACAAGTACCTAACATCTCTCAGATAATTATAAGTTCATGCTTTTGAAAATAAATAACAGAAATTTAAACTAAGTGATACAGAAGGAGGCCCACACATAAGTTATTCACATTCATTTAAATGAAATGCAGGTCAAAGTTAAAGAGAGTAAGAACTGAATGGAGCATCCTCTTAATTTTCCGAAGTAAACTATTTCTTTGCCTGTGCTGTCTTCCTAGAACCCAGAATGAAAAAATGACTCTTTTATCCTGTTGGCTACAGTATAATCATTTTCCCTAGGAGCTGACATATGATGGGGCAGGGGGCAGTATGGGATGGGTGAGAGGCTTTGTGATACTCACTGAGCTGCAGATACTCACAGATTTGTGTGGCTGGAGCCACCCTACTCCCTTATGTTAGCCTATTTTCCCACTGAGTTTGTTCAAACAGTGTTGAATCAGACTATTCTGGAACCCCTGAAAAAGTCTTCCAGACAAAGGTAGGCAAGCGAGGGCTTCAGCCAGTTTCCATTCACTGCGGTGTTTCTGAATGTGGTTTTACATATCTTCGTTACAAAGTAGTTCATGATTGGACTTATTCACACTTTCATATTGGAGAATTTGACCCTTTCTAAATGAATTAAGGTTGCCCTGTTCCCACATTCTCTGTCCAGAATATAATCTGTCTTTATAACTAAGTATTCTAATTACCAGGAAAAAAAAGAGTTGCAAAGATTTAGGAGAGAGGGCCACGGAAGAAAATATTCCAAGGAACTCAGCATTTCCTTCTGTAACTTTTGTTCCCCCGTCATTTTCTTCCACATTTGTCAAGTTTTTTAATGTTTTTCAACTCTGAATGGCAGACACTTATTGGGGTGACTTTATATTGTTTGTATTATTGTGAGATTTGGAGACTTGAAGTTCTTAAAGGGCTGGAGCATGTTTAAAATCACATCCTACAGAGAAGTAGGTAAAAATGAGAGGCATCTTCCACAAATGTCTGGGGGAGTCTCTTGCCATTTTCAGTTAGGACAGGTTGTTACTCAATAGACAGATGACCCAATAGACACGGTGGTGTGTTTGATTCCTGGGAGGGATGGGTGTATAGAGGAAGGGAGGAAAAGAGGAAGAAAAGCAACATTTAAACCTGATCCCTGTCATAAGCTGAGCTCCTCACCATACACGTGCGCGCTCTCTCTCTCTCTCTCTCTCTCTCTCTCTCTCTCTCTTTCTCTCTCTCTCTCTCTCTCGTGCACACGCTGTCCTTTTTACTGCTTAAGGGGGAGAAAAGTAAATTTTTGGTGATTGCTAGTGAAGCTTCAGGATCTTGAAGTGAATTTTGCAAAAAAGGCTCTTGAATCAATAATACCCTTAAGTATCATTAAGGGATATGCTAAGACGAGAGCATCCCATGAAACACACACCGTCAGAAGAGTCAGATCCAGTCTCTGCACAAGCTGCGGCCTCGTGGATTTCCAGGGCTATAGAGGAGGCAAAGACTTGCTGATGTTTATTGATCTTGTGATGGTCACTGTTGTTTCCATTCAAAAGGAAACAGTTATAATTGCTTGTTTTAAACATCTTCATTGATATATAATTTGTATACTATGAAGTTTATCTGTTGAAGTATACAGTTCACTGGTTTTGAGTATATTTATAAAGTGATGCAACCACCACCATAATTTAGCAGCCATTACCCATCACACAGCCTCCTTCCTGCCTACGCCCTCATCTGCAATAGGCAGCCGCTAATCTTCTTTTTCCCACCCCAAATTTTGGACAGTTCCTATAAATAGAATTATACAATGTGGTATTGTGTGACTAGCTTCTTTCACTTACCATAATGTTCATCCTTGCTGTAACATATATCAATATTACATTCTTTCTATTACTAAACAGTGTTTGAATGTATAAATGTGTCCCATTTTGCTTATCAATTCATCAGTTGATGGAAATTTGGGTTGTTTCCAATTTTTAGCTATTACGAATAATGCTGTCATGAACATTTATGTACATGCTTTTATGTGGACATGTTTTCTTGTCTCTTGGGTAGATACTTAGGAGCTGAATTGCTAGACTACATGGTAACTCCATTCCTAACATTTTGAAGAACTTCAAGTTTTCCAATGTGATTGTGCCAATTTATTTTTCCACTTGCAATGTATGTAGATTTCAGTTTCTCTATATTCTCATCAATTCTTGTTATATTGTCTCACGAAATGGTATCTTATTGTGATTTTAATTTACATCACCCTAACTGATAATGGCGACCACCCTTTCATGTGTTTACAGGACTTTTGTACATCTTCCTTTGAGAAATATCTATTCAAATATTTTGCCATTTTATTGGGTTTTTGTCTTTTTATTATTGAGTAAGATTACTTTAGTTTTTTAAATTGTAGAATATACATATTTTTAGAAAAGTTGTAGACTTACAGAGAAATTGAGCAGATAGTACAGAAGTTTCCTATATATTCCCACCTCCCCTACAGTTTCCTTAGTGTTAACACCTTAGCTTAGTATGGTACGTTTGTTACCATTAATAAAATAACATTGACACACTATAATTAACTTAAGCTGATAGTGTGTTCAGATGTTTTTTTAGTTTTTATCTACTGTCTACAATTTTTGACACCAATATTAAAATAACTTTTCAAACCTTTTCCTTTTCCTGTGATTCCCCACAACTTCATCACAAAGAAAGCAGCAGAAGGTGTTTCTGAATATAATAATGTCAAGAAAGCTTTTACTATACATGAGGACAGATCTACAGCTAATGTAGTTTGAGCTTCACCCTAACTCTCATGAACCCCTGCCAATGCCCTGGGTAGAGCTGTAGCAGTGGGTTCACATGATTATGATATCTTTAACTTAGAAAAATGACATTTTTATATATGCCTTTGCAAAGAAGCCTCCAAGCATTGAAAAAGCTTTAAACCCATAAAACTTGGATAAGCTCCTGAACATACTTTATTATTCTATAATGTAAAACAACACCAACTAGGCTTGGTATCAAATTTGTCATTGTTCTTCAAAGATTTCAAATTAAATATATTTTAACTATCAATAAAGCTAAGGGTTTCAATCAGGGGAGACTCATTATTCGAGGCTCAAACAAGAGTGACAGGAAAATGTCATCTTTTACTGATTAATCATCCCTAAGGACTAATGTCAGATCCTAAGGTGAAAAGAGAGGACAGGACAGAATAAAATTCACTCTGCTTGTTTGAGGTGATACCAATTCTGTTTGAATCTTATCGCTTCTTATGATTAATACTGGACCTCTCTAGGATAAAGGCACTTCAAATTTAATATTCATCAACCCATTTCTTATCATGTCTTTTGAGCATGGTTTTTCTTACATTATTCATATCTACTTGAAGACTCCTGTGAGAAATTCCTTCTGGGTCTTAGTTTTAAAAAGTATAATGCTACAGGGCAAATGATTTTATTTTTATCTCATGAATGTGGTGAATTGTAAGAATTATAAAATTTCTGATATGGTTGCCAGAAAGCCTACAGCTAAAATATAAGACATTCATCTACTGAACATGCCCAGGTCTATATGTAACACATTGTAGCCTGAACTGTCCTAGTTTGCTCATCTTCTCCTGCTCCTAGATTTGAGTTAAGCCATTTTATTTTATATTGCATGTTTTTGAAAGTCATCTTAAAATTTGTTTTAGGATAAAGAATGATATGTATAAAAGAATTATTAATAATCAAATAATGAATGGAATTAAAGCAGAGCCATGATATAAGCCTAGCTTTGTGGGTGTCTCTCTCTAGTTTCCTGGCATAGATCTGAAGTTGAGAAAATTTATCTTAATACCATTGTACTATTTAAAAAAAAAATAGCTTCTCTAGTAGCTTTTAGTTAGAAATTTCACACTTCTGTGGGTTTAGGATTTGCTTTGCCTAAATTGTTACCTTCATTTCACACATCAATTTCTCTGACTTAGATTTTTTAAAAATCTTGACCGATTGTTGCAAGTATTAAGGTCTCTGCTACACACTCAAGACTCATCTACCCAGTGTTAATCTTGAATCAATCCTTAGGAATACTATAAGGATTTTGCCCACAATTGTGGGATGTCTAGATTTAAGTTTATGATTTCAAAGATCTGTCAGTGTAGCCAATCTTAGATTAATATTCTGTATCTGTTTTCTTATGAAAATTTTGCTCAATTTCCTAACTCATTAAATTTCTGTGGAAATAAAAACCATCTCTTTGATTCAATGCTTCTTTGTACCCTGTGTTACCCTTTCCAGGGCACTCCCTCCAAAATAGACTGTTTCCCAAACTCCTAGCCAGTAGTTAGGTGTTTCATCCTAAACAAAAGATCCATAGCCCAACACATGCATAATTTTGAGGGGTCTCCCATTTAGAAAACCTCCAACAACTATTGACTGTCTTTTATACATTGGGTTCCAACAAATTGCCTAAAAATACGTTAGTGCTACTAGCTCATGTCTGGCCTGTTTTGAGTCCCTTCTTATCTCCACTGAGCAGTGCTGCTGAGGTTACATCAAACCCACAGAATTATAACACAGTCACCTCCTTGTTTGCTTTACTATGGGGACAATGAGCAAATATGGAATTTATTCTAAGGATATAAATTTCTGTTTTGAAAGAAAGGGACAGTGTTTACATGCAAGATGGACAAGGGGCATTTACTAATCTATGTGGATCTCATGTTTCATCTCAAAACTCATAGTTCATAAAGTTATGGGGCCAATTGATTATCTTTTTATTATTATTTTTATTTTTCCCATAGCTGAGGACAAAAAAAGATGATGAAAAATTTTTCTGAAAATCTTTCTGTCCTTTCGTTTCTCTCTTTGTCTCTTTTTAAAGCACATTCTGTCCTCAAAAAATCAAAACATATCAAAATAATGTTGTAGTCCAACTTTTCTTAACTTTCCTGTGAAAGAGGCACATTTCTTCGATGACAGCTCTGCTTCGGTAGAATTTCTGTATACATTAAACAGGAAATTGAGAAATGGTCTCACCACCAAATATTTTCACAATTTACTCCGTTAAATTCTATATCAAACTTATTGATTTTTCAGGAAGAAAATAGCCTCACCAGAGGCATACTTGTTACTGTCAAGTCAGATTTGTGGGTTTTTACACTAATGGCTAAAAATCAGGGACCCTGTGCTTTAGAGACAGAACAATGAGGGCTAGAAATAGAAATGCTCCTAACTATGAAAGCAGATGTGCTACAAGTAATGGATGATGATATTTCAGGACCTGAGCAAATAACGTGGAGAGGAGACTGATAGATACAAAGTCTGCAACAGACAGATCCTTGAGATAGTTTATCTATTGAGCATTCCATGGCATTTTTATACTATGGATCACTAAAATCATCATATTAGTCACTGCTACCATAGATGTGTTTCATGATTAATGATTGGAAACCATTGTAATAAATATCAGAATAGAAAAGGATGTTCTAGCCAAGGTTTTGGAATATATTATAGCTCAGCAAGTACAGGAATGCCAACAGACCTGAAAACAACTTTGTGTCATCACTATAATTTGTTCAGGTTGTTCCATCATAAACATTGTCCTTTATAAAGAATGACCTTTGTGATGGCTATGCTTTGCACAATATCATTTTAGCAACAAAATTAATACTTGTTGCAGTATATTAAATCTCAGCAAAATGAAGGCCCAAGAGTGTGCAAGACAAATTGTAAGACTGAAATAAATCCTTTGGAATTGACCCATGTAGTTGTCCAAGATAGACTAGGTTATATTGCACAAGCAAATATCCATGGCTCAATTCACCAGAGGGTTTTTTCTTGCTTATGCCAAGAACAGTCTGAGTTCAGTAACCTTCTGGATCAGTGTCTTCCATGTGGTATCTCCATGACTCAGCTGCCTACACCTTGCTGCTCCCCTATCTCAAACATCCACTCTTGGACACCACCAAAAACACCTGGTGCTGCAAATGACATGGTCACTTCTGCTTATAGGTCATTGGTGAATACTAGACATATGTTCTACTAACTCCAAGAGGGCTGAGAAATGTAGTCTGCTCAGGTGCATAGAAAATTGAGTACTAGAAACATCTGCTACACTAATATAAAAAAAAGAGATGATTTTCTAAATGAAGTCTCGTCGACAAAAGAAATTGATTCTGTCTAAATGACTGTTATTTTTGCTGTCATGGTTTTGCATTTTATTTTATATGGTAACAAAGTTTAGAGTCAAGCTTGCCAGGTATTAGACTATTTTCCTGATTGAAATCGATTTAATTTTATATTGAATTCTTAGTCACTGAGTTTACAAAATTAACTTATTTATCTCAAAAAATCATACAATTATATATGATGGTATTAAATACCATCTAGAGGTCAAAGCATATTCTATTTGGTTTCTTTAAATCCCATATTTCTACACTATATTTATCACCAATATATTGTATACAGGCAGAGCAGAGTTAGGCATATAATAAGAAGGTAGTGATGAACTAGCTGCAGAACTAGTTTGAGGCAACTGTCTTTTCACTCTGCAGTATATCGTTCTCACAGGACCCCCACCACAAAAACCCTGTAAAAGCTGCTAACGATGAGCAACCCTGCAATTCTTAGTTGCATGCGTTAACTATGGATGCCATGAGGATATATACACAAATTTGCTAGTAACGTTTCAGATTTCTCCATCAGCCTCACTGGTCAATCATTCTCTCTGAACATAAAATAGAAAGAGATTTAATATTTTTAACCCAGCAAGGGACATTTAACAAGAAACTTCTATTCCTCTTAAATTGTGTACTTTCCTAGTGTCCCATAACAAGAATTTGAGGTGCTATTTAAATTCCATGAGATTTCTCAGGGGAAAAATATCTATTATATAATTCTTTTAGTTTTTATTTCTCTACTTTTTTCATGACTATAAGATTAATGTAAAATTTATTTAATTCAAAGCACATACGTTTTTATTATTTATTTTTTTTTATTTCAGCATATTACTGGGGTATAAATGCTTAGCTTATGTATATTGCCCTTGCCCCACCTGAGTCAGAGCTTCAAGGGTGTCCATTTCTCATATGGAAGCACATAAATTTTTTAAAATTTAAATTGGCATAACAATTGTACATATTTTGGGGGCATCATGTGGTGTTTACATACATGTATTCACTGTGTAATGACCAAATCAACGTAATTAGCTCTCCTCTGGAATCAGTGCATCTGGTTGGTGAGTGTGCAGGTGGTATGTGGGGACCAATTAGCCAGCTAGGAGTGAAGTCCCCCTGGAAGCAGTACACCCAGTAGAGCTCACTGGGGTGCACAGGGTCTGGTCAACTGGCTCCGACTGGGGCTCCTTTGAGGGCAGCATTCCTGGCTGTTAAGCCTACTGATTGTGTGAGCAGCCAGTCTGGACATGGCTTTGCTGTGTAGGATCACCTGTTCCTTTGGGGACAGGGTGCCATGTAGGCTCTGGTGACAGATTGCTTGTCTTATTCTCTGAGAGGCTGGGTTTGGGGTGCTGTAGTATACAAGATGTGGAAGGCAGACCACCTCTTGCACTGCTGTTCGTAGAGGACAGGAGTCTGCAGCAGCTCAGTGGAGGGACGGTGCGCTACTGTGTGTGAATGCAGTATCACGGCAGTGTGGCCTCAGGAATAAAATGATGCAGTGACTGCTGGCTTCCAGAGCAGGATGTACTTTAGCTGTGGTTCCAGTTTCAAGATGATACCGTACAGCTGCAGCTTGGATCATGGAGTGGGGAGAGGAGCACAATGCGGACTTTATCTTTGGGGCAACGTAGCTGTGTGGTAGCAGCTCCCCAAACTAAGCTCAGAGCCTGTGGGGACTGCAGGATTCTTCATCAGCAAAGATTATAGGCATCTGTGACATTAATGAGAGCTGCTGGGGACCTCCTGCTTACCTTTTCCCTATTGGGGCAGGTGCCTTCTTTCTCTGAGCTAATCCTTGCTGGGAATAAGGTGTGGCAGAGGCAGGGTGTTTCATTTCCTTCTCCCTGAGGGCCTCCCTGAAAATCTCCTTACTCCACAGTTTTCTCATCTCTCCCCAACGTACTCCAGCCCTCTCTCAAACACTCCAGTTCTAATGTATTTGTTTATTCATTGCTTTGGTTCTTTTTTGTAAGGGCTGTGGATATCAGTCTTCTCTAGCCAATCATCTTGCTATACCTCTTCAAATATTTTTTTCTTGTTTTTGTTGGAAGATCTATCTATATTTTTGCTGAAGAGAGATTTTTTTTTCCCTAGAGAAAATTCAGCCAAGTGATTTTAATCTTTTTCATTGTGTGTGTATTTGTTCATAAAATTAATATTGAAATGCTCATAGGTCACATAGCTGAGTTGTTATATCAAATGTTTGGTCAGGACAACACATAAAAAGAGAAAAACAGAAATTTAGAATTGTTTTCATTATAAATGTTTTAAAATGTGTGGGTGGCACACATTTGAAATGACTTACCACACATTTGCTTTACATTTTTATTCATAATAACGACTTAGAAGAATTTAACCCATTTTTCAACTAACGGGTGCTTTTACTCAATTACAGAGACAAACTCACCTAAGCTATGAATTTTCCCAGGACTTTTACTAGGCTCACCCCTTTTCAAAGAACCTTGGAAATATCTCTATTAATTTCAAATTAAGATAAGATCTTTTCCTTGAAAAATTAACATTTATGCTTGACTTTTGGAGATGATTTAATTATTTTTTCTAGGCTTTTATTAATGATTAATTAGTAATAATGCTTTTGAAAGCTTTTTTTGAATGATATATTGATATATCATTGATATATATTGATATATATATCAATATTTATATATTGATATATATATTTAAATATATTGATATATTTAAATAATTTCCCAAAGGTAAAAAACTGAAACATAATTTACACCTTTATTCACAAGTTGTTATCAGTTATATCAGTAGGTTATTGTTGTTAAACCAACTATTACTGACAAATCAAACTGGAGCATAAGGTACTATAATTTGAGTACATTGTTGGATTTAGTTTGCTCAAGAGAGTTATTGTACTGTAAGCTGCTTAATTCAAACTGTCTTTTCAGTTTATGTTTTAAAGGTTCTTTGCTAGCTTTTTAAAATGACAAAGAGCATGATTTCTTTTTCAATCATTTGAATGCTTTCTAAAGCATTACAAGGATTACTTGTACCTTGAATGTTATTCAATGTACAATGTAATAGATAGAACTTACTGATGAAATTATCTAGGCTGTGTGTATGTGTGTACCTGTGTGTATTTGATTTTGATTACTGATGTAATTTCTTTTAGTTATAATTGAAGTGTCATATTTAGGTTTTCTCTTTCTTTTTTCATTTTTTTGAAAGTTAGCATTTTATAGATATGTGTCATTACATCTAGATTAGCAAATTTGTTGGCATATTCATTTAGCATATTCTTTTCTGATATTTTAATATATACAGTTTGCATTGACTGACTTTTTTTACTGCTGATTTATTTTTACCTTTGTTGCTATCTCTCTTTGTGTTGTTCTCTCTCTGTCTCTCTCTCTTTCTATTTTTGTCAATATTTGACATCTTGTTAGTTTTCCACTGAATAAGATTTGACCTTTTTGATATGCTCCATTAAATATGTCCTTTCTATTTTTTACTTTCTATTAATTTATGACATTTCATTTATTATTATCTATCTTTTGGGGGGTAGCTTTTGCTGTTCTTTATCTAATCTCATAAGAGGTATGGTTATCCAATTTTATAAAATTCACTGCAATTTTGCATATTAAAAAGATATAGGAAGATATTAGGCAACATTTATATTTTGTAGTAGATTTTAACACAGTAGGATAAAGGATCAAGTAAAATTTGAAAATAAAGGCAGATGCAAATTTCATAGACATTGTGAATCTGATAGATAAAACACTTTTAAGTATATTAATGATCAACTTGAAGTTAGAGTAATGCAGTTTTTGGCTTTTTTCAATCAGAATTTTATTTTATTTTTTCCTAGGATATAGATCTTGACAATCAAAATTTTATAATAAGTAGCTTGGAAATGTAAAAGGAAATGAATTTCTTTATAAATTTCATTATTAATTTATGTGGAACATCATCCTTTCATATACGAAATTGAAGATACTTTAATTCAAGGAAATGGATTTTTTTTTGAGACAGGGTCTCACTCTGTCACCTGGATTACAGTGCTTTGGTGTCAGCCTTGCTCACAGAAACCTCAAACTTGTAGGCTCAAGCAATCCTCTTGCCTCAGCCTCTGGAGAAGCTATAACTGCAGGTGTACACCACCATGCCTGGCTAATTTTTACTATTTTTAGTAGAGATGGGGGTCTCACTCTTGTTCAGGCTGGTCTCGAATTCCTGAGCTCAAATGATCCTCCTGCCTCCCAAGAGTTCTAGGATTACAGGCAGGAGCCACCATGCCCTGCCTGTAGTAAATAGATTTTTCCATCAGCTTCTCAGTAGGAGCAGAACTAGACTAGAGTAAGGAATATGTTTCATCTTATGACCGGGAATGTGCTGGAAGTCAATTGGGTCATAAAGATCATCCAACTCTTAGTGGATTGTCTTTGTTTTCTTTTAAAATCCCTGACTTTATGCCTGGCATTTAGCAGCAAGAGTGAAGAGGGTTGAAAAACAGCTTTTAATTTACTTTTTTCTCAGTTTTCTTAGGGCAATGACATTCCTGAAAGAAATGTAAGGCTTCCCCCAACACCACCCCATATATTTTTATTGATAAAATCTGAAATGATTGACAGCTCAAATGCCTTTTTAAAATAGAGTAATTCACAGCAGCAACCCTTCCAAATGCAACGTCCGCTGTCAACAAATATTACAAGGAGCCATCCTAAACCTGAAATGATGACTTAAGCAAAATAGAGCAAGCAGAGCACTTTGTCTGTCAAATTTTAGTGAGGAGAGAAATAATTTTTTATTGTAATTAAGAAATAGCACAAACTTTTAAAGACAATATTATTAAAAGAAAACTTAGAGATGGTTCTCAATAAACATAGGATAGGTATGCTCAAAATACTACATTTTAGCGTATAAGTATATAAGTTCAGTATTTTAAAATAAATCATGAAGAATGTGTCTTGTTGTCTGAAGATTTTATTTGTCATTTTATTGGCTTTTCTTTATTCTCATCTTTCTTTTTCTTTGGGATTTGCTAAGATGTCTATCTGCCTGAAGGGACCATTTTACTAAGGATCTATCAGCCGTTTGTTTTTTTAAATATGCTGTCTTACAGATGAAACTATTTTGTTTCAATGTGGACTTAAAATTATTAATATTTCGGTCATTACCCTACTTTTTCAATTAAAAAAAAACTTTTCTTTTTATCAGGCCAACATATTACTAAACTGAATGCTTGCATTTTCAAAATACAATTTAAAGTGCCCTTATATTGACATAATCCTTTAAATGATGCATAGCCTTGAATGTTGGAGTTTGTTGTGAAAATTAATTCAATATTTCTAAATTTGATTGCTTTATCATTTTTTACTCCTGTAAAAATAAAATGTTGTTTTTTACTGAATCTCCCTTGATATTAAATCATTAGCTTAAATGAATAAAATTCCTTGTCATCTAGTAGAGCTTATCCTAAAATACACAAAGCAATTTTTGGTGTCAAAATAATGTAATTTAGAGAACTTGGTATAGACATTTCCTTTCTTTAGTAAACTATGTCAAATTAAAATTTTAGCATAAGTAGACTATTTCAATTTCTTTCTCTTGTTTTGGTATTTTGCCATAGTTGCGAAATAGTTTCTTAGCACGGGAAGAAAAAGGATTAACTTGACTAAAACCCAGTTAAAATGCAAATGAAATGAATTTCTGGGCAATAAAGCATGCACTAAGCTGGAACCCTAATGAACATAATAGTAAAATGTCCCTGGAATATTTTATGCACCTCTATCCATTTCATTTTTATGCTCATTTAGATGTAAGTCTTCCAATAATTGTAGAGTCTTTGCGTTTCCTTTTGCCACAAACATGATTAAGAGCTTTATTACTCTATTTTATCCAGAGACAGTTTCAAACCTACTTCATTTTACTCTCCGGACACCAAACCATGAATCCAGGGAAAAAAATATATCTGACTTTTAAAATTTATGTTCATTTCACAGGAATTACTAAAATTCAATATTAGTGGTAGCATATAAATTGCCTACATACAGTTAAGAGGTTTGATATTTATCAAATGCGTTTTACACTTTTAAAAAAGGAAATTTAATATTTCCAGGACAATGTGTTAATTATTAAAATAGAGATAAGGGGGAATGGTTTCCTTGTATACACAGGGACACTAATCCCTGTCATCCCACACTGTAGATAGAGCAGAGCCAATTGTGAGCTGAGGAGGAGAGTCTTTATAGAGCTGATGGATTTTGCTGAGTCGGGTATCCCCTGTGAGAAGACAAAGCACAGTTTAAGCAAACAGGACTAGGTCATTTCTTTTACCTTGTTAGACCTATTCACATTTTGCTGCTGAAAGGCCTTTTAACAATTCAGGGGATTTTAATATATTATCCTGTAAAATAATTGTGTAATCTATTATTATAATAGATCATAAAAGAGTATGGTCATTATGGAGTAAGTACTATTTCAGAAGCATAAAATGTTAATAAGTGTTCAAGGTCAAGAAAATATAGGCTAGGTTGAGAGTTAAATCTACAGAAGCTGGTATATTGTGAGTTGAAATAGCTGCAAAAGATTCATGAATTCTATTCTATGCCAAGAACAGTAGCTCTGAAACTAATTTAAATAATTAGTTTTACTTTTTTCATGTTCGTCCGTTAGAAAGCATATGGTATAGCCTCAATGATTATAGCAATAAAAAAGGACCATTTGCTAGTCATGGCAATGTTGTGACTATGAGGTATAAGGTCAAATAGAGTAAAAGAAAATAGTTTTAAAACTAAAAGCCATTGAAATATATCATTTAATGTACATTATCCACTTTATGTAAATTATGCTTTTGATATTGAAATAAAAAGATATTTTGGCCTCAAATGTATGTTTCTATCTATCTACTAGAGAGAAAAAAAATCATTGAATTAGCTGGGGCAAATGAATTACTGAGTGGGTGGCCCCAGCTACTCATTCAACTTGATAGACTATCTGTGGACTCTCTTTCTGAAGCCAGAATATTAACTTTGCCAACTGCTTTGTGAATCAAAGATCCTTTATCAAGTATATGTTCTGTCCTTTAGGAAATACTAAGTGCAGTGCTGCCTGGTGACTCAGAAAGCACTTTAAATAGCTGAGCAAATGTAACTCTTTTATTGTCCTATTTAAATTATTCTTTCTACCGTCAAAGTTGAACCGTTATTCTATCATAAAATATGCACCTATATACTCATTTATATTCATATAGTCATGGAGTGCTTAATCTTAGCTTCTTGGGAGCAATTAGTTCTATTTCAGTTATGCTTGGGGTTGTGCTCTTTCCTGCCATCTCTATCTGGATTCACATCCAACTTCTATTTGAGTTCTTTTCTATTATTATTCGAGAGAAGAGTCACAACATGAATAGGACTTTATTGTGCTTATCCGAGACAGTAGTACTTTGTCTTTATGAAATGTTTCTACTTCTAATGTGTAATGCAGCTTTCATTCTTTTTGGTAATCTACTGTTTCAGTCGATAATGACCATGGCAACAAGCTATATTCTTGGTGAATGGTGTGTAGGCTACTGGCTTGGGGACCAGAAGGTTAGAGACACTTGACTAAACACCACCACCACGGTTTGACTTCCCAACACTTTTCCCACTCAAACCTTTACTTGTCTAATATGACCCCCTATTTGTTGGAGAACACCTGCCCTGGTGATTTTTAAATAATGCCTGATCAATATAATTACTCAATAGCCAATGGAAATAAGTTAAATTTAACTCAGATGTCCTACTTCAAGTAATATATAACTTACATGCTATGCTAACATATGGGATGAATTAAAGCCCAAGAAACTCAAGATATTTTATGCAGCAATAGTATACAATTACCATTAACAACAGGAAGCATTCATGTGCCTATCAGCTGAATGTGAAAAGCTTTTTCGAGAGTCCCCAATCTGTTTATAGTCTTCTCGTGCCCCTGCGTCTTGTTACCTCATTCACATACTTTCCCTGTAAAGCCATCTATGGATGACACCTTACTCAGACCATCCTGCATACTGATATCTGTGGCAAGGGTCCTTTCCCATAATATTCACAAGGTCTGTGTCTTATGGTGCCAAACATCATAGGAGTTTCAGCCATTTTCACTGACGTATTCTACCTTCTCTTTCTCATAACTACCTCCTCTTCCCATAGGTTTCAGCCCTCCCTGCAAAAAAAAAAAAAAGAATTGTGTCAGATTTTCTGGCATCTCAAGCTTTAAAGCTATCAGCTGGAATCCACTTGAATCTGGATCAGAGTGGGAGAATGGAATCTTTCCTCCTCAAAAATCACAGCATGGAGTGGATAACAATCCCTGACAGATGTTCATCTTCCTCCCAATGCGCCTGAACTGTGGGCAGGATCATTCAAATGATGGAGTGACAAGGCGGTCACTATGGATTGTCCAGGAAGCCACTTATGCTAATCTCATTAGTGAAAGCAAGTCCTTATATCCTGTGGCAGGGACCTCAGATTAGAGGCACATATGAAACTGTGCCAAATTAGGCAAAATGGTGGGTGGTTTCTATGCCTATCCTACCATCCAGAGAAAATTAAGCTGAGGAAAAGTAGTTGAGAGGCTGCAAACGTGTTAAAAGGAATGAGCTATGTAGCAATGGGCATTGAGAAAATCTAACACTGTTAGTATTTTGAAGGAAAGAGAGGAGAAACACAACTTAAAATGATTAGAACCACATAATAATTTTCATCATTCATTCACTTATATTTTTCTTGTATTAGAATAACTCATGACATGTAACATCATTTGTTCAAAACGTTTCATTTTAATATATGGTAATGACAGACAGAGAGGAGAGTACAGGTGTCTCTGTCCTATGTGCTTTGGTTGTTCTTTTGACTCCGGTAACTGCCTACTCTTCTCACTTTTTCTACATTTTCTTCCTTCCTTCACTCTCTTCCATGGGACTCAGTCAACAGCCTCAGTACTGCTTTCTCTCTGTGAAATGTATCTTCTAATTTTAATGTGTTTTTGTTCTTTGTGTTAATATGTCACTTATATCATCAATAGTAATAGTCTACATTCTGCATCCTGGATGAGATGTCTGAGATGTATGCGTGTGACTGACTAGAAGACTGGCAGGTTACAGCACTTGACTAAACTATATCAAAGCAAAGGGGCATGAGAGTCTATACTCAGGTTTTATAGCAAGGAATCTTCATATTTAATGGGAATAAAAAAGTAAAAACTAGCATTCTAATCTTCCATAGAAATTTACATTTAATTGGTAATAACTTACATTGAGTAAACTACTCAAATTCCACTGATATTTGTGTTTAAAGTACAGTGAAGGATCTAGGATGTCCTCACTCCACCTGTTATAAATAGGTTTGAGGCAAGTTTGTTTCATGGTTGTGATAGAGAGAGACAGGCTCTTTGTTTGACCTACGTACATTTGTTGCACGCTACAGCACCAAGTGAGGTCTGGAAAGATCTTCTCATTAACAGTTGTTGAAACTTCAATGGTAAGGTATAAATTATGGTATAACAGAATATTTAAGAGATCAGATTACTTCTAACATTTAATCATATAATATTCTGCTTCAAAAACAGGAGAAATGGATCATTTTATTTTATGAGCAAATGAATCCTCGTCAAGTGTGTGTGGTTTACATAGCACCATCAGGGTGGTGCTGGAGATGAGAATTTTCTCCTTCTGTAAGCAGAATGCTTCTGCCCAGCTGGCTCATAATGGACATTGTGGAAATATTTTTATTTTAACTTATATAGTTGCTTAAAATTTTCTGTTATATTTATTTTTGGAAGTATGGCGTTAAAGATATACTATATAAATATCTATATATTATCTAGATCTAATAATACAATTCTAACTATCATGCAATAGAAGTGGGGAGATATATAATTAATGTATGATCATACAAATATATTTAAAAAGTGTTATTTATCTCCTTATTAATATTCATCATTTTAGACTGATTAAATTTAAACACATTTAATCCCACCAGTTGTAAGATCTAATTTTGCTCTTTAGTCCTATAAATATAAAGGCGTTTAACTCTTTTGATTAACATTATTCACTTACAAAATTCAAATTCAAATTGGTAATCTGGCTGGACTCTTCTATTTTTTTATGTAACCCTATTTAAGAATATATTGTACTCATAAATTTTTAAACATTGTCCAAGGGTTCTTGTCTAAATCTAATGCCTTTCTTTTGTTTCCATTTCACCTTCCACCTTTCTCCAGTAGAACTCATTCTCACGATTGTTGTGGAAGCTACACTTTTTAATGAAATCTTTCATGCGGCTTCTTATATTCACAGTATTTTGAATATATGTCTAAGAATGTTCTCATAATTATATATTTATGTAACTATTCCACTCCATTCATCCCAAATGGAAAATGCTTTGGGAATAAAGTTTACAAACTTTTAAAAAAGTGGTACAAATTGGTAATGTTCATCTTTATATAGCCAAAACTCAGTTCTTCGTTCTGCAATATAGAACTCTACCACTTAAAAGCCACTTGTACAGGACACCTCTTTTGTACCACTTCTGAGCCTCTCTTCCTCCCCAGCTCTTGTTCCAGATGTGGCTGTAGTAAGCCCCTCTGTGTGGGCTCCGACCTACTTCACCAGGTCACCACCTGATATGCCATGCTGCACTTCAGTGTCATCTGCTTCTTGTTCCACAGTTTACTTTTAGTGTCACTGTAAGAACATGCTTAGTGTCCATGCATACATAATCTGAAATTGTGAGATCTTAATCCTACGTGGGATGACACATTGATGAATGAGAAATGGGAGCAAGAGGACAACTCCCGATCCTTTGTCTTATCCAATTAAGAGTCTTGAAATGCATTTTATGCAGCTTCTTTTGGACAGTACAACACACTAAACAGCTCAAAATTGTATCTTTGAAACTTACTCCTCCTTGGAATTATATATCTTGGTAAAGTAACAGCACATAAGTCCTCTACTTCCCACTCTGCTTCGTAGACAACCTTTGTAAAGAGAGTTGGAATCAGAAATGGCCCTAGAAAGCAGATCCTCCGAGAGTTTGCACCTGAACTGCCAAGAAGCAGAAGAGCAATCAGGATCTCAATGAAGCAGGTTAAGTGTGTGGTGATAGGCGCTGGCATTCAATGAAATACAACGAATGTGGCTTTCACCTGTGCTTAACGAGGATATTGTAAAGCAGGAAAGTGAATGATCGTGCTGCCCATTTGCTGGGCACTAGACCAGTGTGGAGAAATGTGTAAGGATAACAGGTTGGCTTTGTTTAACTGATTGAGTCATGAAGAATTAAAATGTAAGGCTCAGAACAGCACCATACAATTAAATGCATATTGAGAAAGACATAAGGTCTCTAAGGTAACTTTTAAACAGATTCCCTCCTTCTGTAGCCACAGAGAAATCTGTACTGAAAATCAGTCTCAGCTTCAAAATATAAAAATGGCAGACCTACAAATAATTCTTGACAGATCCCCTATGTCAAAGTCAGGGTACCGTGGAAAAGAAACACGTGAGACTCAAACCTGGAATGGATCCTATTGGTGACAAGCCTGAGAATTTTAAATTTCAAGTGTCCCTAGAACACTTCAATATGTATTCAAAATATGCACATTTAAATTCAAGTCAATGAGAAATTTTGTCCCTTAGAGGATTAAGGTCTGAATCCCTAATAAGAAGTAACCCTGACCAGATTAACTTCCAACCAAGCCTGAGGGTAATCTAGGACACCTAGATTGGTGGGAAGACAGGCAATGAAGGATCTTCATTATAGTCTGTGACCAACTGCGGTGATGAGGAATGCAGCTTGCCCAAAGTCTTTCAGTTACGGCGTAAGGCTACCACCTTGATGGGAACATTGTGGTTAATTGAACTTTTACTTCCGCTCTTGTAAAATAAGTCAGGGCTTTTATTATCATAAAAACGTACTCCCATATTGTACCATGAAAGTCTAACGTAATGGAGGAAGTGAGTGGTCCTGGGGGGGTATACAATATACAGGGGGTATATTGCATCAGACACCTTAAATATAGCACTTCATATCAACTTTGCCTCACCTATCTCTTATTCCAGTTAGAGATTTAATTAGCTGTTTGTGGACACAGGTGCAACCTGATTGCACCTGACCTCATGCTGGTACAGCATGTCTCTCACCTCCTTTCATGAAACTCACTCTGGATGCCGTTGTGGGAACTTCTAGGTACCCACTCATATGCTGCATGGAAGGGTGGGGAAGTTAATGGCAAGGAGGTATGTCTTTTACAAATGGAAGAGAAAAGCCAGTGGATGAATTCTTTCTTCCCCATGAATGGCATTCCTGAGATGTACATATAGGGCAATATGCTACATACTTGCTACTGGAATAATCAGTGTAGGGCCTCCCTCCCTTAGTTCTTCGGTCCTCTGGTCCCCTCCTTGTGTTCTCTAGGATTACATTATTAGTGAACTAATAGCACCTCAGATCTCTGCCTCAGATTTCACTTTCTGGGAACTCAGATTAAGATATCATTCAATAGAAACAATTAAATAAATTACTTTAAATTAACAAATGATACCTCATCTATGTATAGAAAATATACTAAAATTAAATTTGGCTGTTTTTTTCTTTTCTTTTTTTATAATGAAATTTTTATAATAACTCTACTGTTTCTCAGATGTTCTTATATGATTTTCCCTTCTGCGAAGGGCCATTTGTAAATATGTATCAAATAATCCTCTGTTCCAGTCATTGTGCTTGCAGTAATTTATCCAAACAAGTTAGTCTAAGGAAAATGAAAAACGTTTTATAATCGTGAATATTACATCATTATGTACAGTAGGAGGAAAACATCGAAAACAGAGATATAGAGTCAAGATAAATTATCTAAATAAATTATGATAAATGTAAAGGATTGACTATTAGGCAATGATTAAAATTCACATTCTGGAAGCGTATGTACAAGTCCTGAATAAGATTCCAGGGGAAAAAATCTGTTAAAGTTTGGATATAGTATATGACTTTTATTTTAGAAATATACCAGAATACTAATAATTTGTATCTATGATTTTATAGATTTTTTTTAAGTTTTGCATAATAAAGTTATTACTTCTAAATCAGATAAATACTATAAATCACCTGATTCTATATGCAATATTTTATCTTTTACTATTATAAGTGTCTTTTTTCAAAGTAAATGATCATTTCTTGTAAATACGTCACAGTAGATAACTATACAAGTACTTCCTGGGTGTCCGAATACTTTTATCTTTTAACAAGTGATGCTCAAAACATTGCATCATAGAGATCCAAAAGTATTGGTGTCTAGTCTCACCAACATTTCCAGAATCTGCAATGGCAGATAATACATAGTTAGCATATTTGAAGAGTTATCAATGCGAGTATTATCAAAATACAAGGATTAATAATATTTACTTTCCACAGATATATTAATTTGCAAAGACGTATATAAAATCACATTCAAGTGGTATGAGCAACCATTCTACTGACTCCTAATGTAGCATCCCCATCATTCTGCCTCTTCCTGAACCTCCCAATTGATATCGTTGTCAGATGTCAGGTTGCACTTCAAACAGTACAGATCCTGTCCTCAAAGTGCTACTTCAACCCTGAGTATTTTCTTTAGTGATAGAATTAAACAATTTTGCAGTAAATCAAATGTAGTATTGCCAAGAAGAAAGAGAAAAAAAAATGCAGCATTTTTTGTATTGCTGAAATCACATGTATAAATCTTTAAAACTAGCTCAGTGATCTCATCACCTAAGTATTGTCCTTGCAATTACTGCCAAGTGCATTGACGTACAACGAGGCTTTTCTGAAGTAAAGCTGATGGCCGCTCTGATAAGTAGGTAGGGCAGAGATCAACCTCGTTACATGTGCAAAAAACAAATGATATATTTAAATTACTACCTATAACTTTACTTGCACTTTATTACAGAAAAACTTATATTGTTTAAAAACTACCATATGTCATTGAGATTTTATATCTCAAATTATTGAATTTACACAAATTTTGGTTGTTGGTTGAAGGAATAAAAGCCTCATAAAGGTAGCTACTATATCCCTAGAACCTGGAAGTGTGCTTGATTAAAATGAAAGAAAGAATAAAAGTGAAGATAATTAAAGATAAAAATGAAGGGAGGGGAGGGGAGGGGAGGAGAGGGGAGGGGAGCAGAGATATTACCAGTGAAGCCGAATGTGTAACTGATGAAACTGAAATATTCCTACAACTTTTTTTTTCTCAGAGGGGAAAAGATATTTAGTGTGACTCCTGTGTTTAAGTACAGCTTCATCTTCTTATCCAAAAGTCTTGTTCTATATTAAAGAACCCTAGACAGGTATTGATTTTTCATAATACTCCATTGTGAAGGGCTTTCCTTACCCTGCAGTGAATTTGAATTAAAGTACCATATGGCATTCTGAAAAGCTTGTTTCTATAAAGTCTTCATCATAACTGTGGGCAGCCTTTTCAATTTTGTTGCTGCTCTGTGGTAGAGTAGGAAGCAAACTAAATAAATGTGAGTGTGAGGGCATGTGAGTGTGTGTGTATGTGTGTGTGCATGAATCTGTTTATATCTATTGGTCTATATCCGTACCTTCCCGTGTGATTACTATTTTACCAGTATCAAAGATGTATTGCTAAATACATCAATTTATTTTATTCGGATGATTAATCAAGGTGAAATGTAATATAAATGTACAAAGCTTTTAAGAATCAGATTTATAGCTTTGAAATTTAATTCCAACTCTTTTATATGAAAAAGCACAATGTAAAAATACACTTTTGAGGGCATATAAAAATCTTCATTGACTATCATTTTCTGCAATAATAAATTAGAATTTGTGTGACTTTTGCAATACTCTTTGGCATTTGTGCGTGTGTGTGAATCAGGTTTTCCTTTTGTTATCAAAAAGACAATATTTTACTCACATCAATTTGTTATTGCATAATCCCAAATCAACCTGAGTTCTTCCCAAGAAAAATTTAGCACGTGCTCCTCCATTGTAAAAAGAGTTACATTAACATCATTATATTTAAAATTATTCATGAATCTTGGAAAACACTTATTTAGGATAGGGAGAATAGCTTTGGGGATTTTATTTTACTGAATTTATAAAAACAAATTTTAATTCACATAATCCAAATGTTTTGAAACTTTGTGATTCAAAGCTTTTTAAGCAACTCCTCTGAGTGTTTTCCTTAGAGCATGAATACTTTGGAGAGAAGATATTAAATGTGCAATGCAATTGAATAAATCTGTTTTATCTGTAGACTGTGTGAAGTTGTAAATACATTTCTAGTCATGGACTGAACTAAATTTATGGGCTGGAATGCATAGGGAAAAAGAAAATAATTACGTCTACTTCTTTAGGCGAAGGGTGGTCCATTGTATTTATCTCATGCCCCATTCAAAAGCATGAGCTGGCCTCCCAATTCTTACTTAGCAGCTAAGGAATTAGGTACTGCCTTATCTCAGTGTTTGAATTATTGCCTACACTCCAAATATAAGACAACTTTTCCTCTTTAGCAATAATTAAAGCTGTTAATCCCAAAGACCTGTTACTTAAATATGAAAAGAATTATTATTTTTAAATGAAAAACTATTTTTTACGTGCAGTCCAGACAGGTCCCAACTCAGTGTAATTTTCATTGTGTCTAACAAAATAAAAATTTTCTGGTACCAAGCCACCATGGTCATATATTCAATAAATAGACTATTCCTCCAATGACTAACAAAAAGCTGGTGGTAAATTAGCTTTGTACAAACATTAAATAGAAGGTACATTTCTGTATCAGCTGCTGTCTTTACAATACAAGATTGTTTAAGCAGTTAAACAGAGGTTTAAATAAGGAAAGGCAGAAGCATGATTTTTTTCCTCTCTCTCTCTCTCTGAAACCTACTAAAATGAAATTAGAACACAAAATAACTTAGACATTTTGAATAACTGCTATGAAATATGGAAGGAGGATGTCATTATTTAATACATTCCTATCTCAATCTGCATGGAATACACTATATATATTTAAGACAAGAAAAGGGGGTAGGAATAATAATTAAACAGAAAGCATTAAGACAAGTGTTTAGAAGCACTTTTATTTTATGAAATACAAAATATTAAGGCAAATACTTCTAAATTTTTTTGAAATTTTTAAAACCTTTGAAATGAGGAAAAGTTCTTGGATGGCTTATCTACTGTACCCTTCTGCATTTCATTGTCTTTGAACTATTAATATGAAAGAAATCTCTGTAGAAAACTGAGTGTAATAAAATGATTCTAGTGTCTAGAAATGTAAATCACGACCAGTGGTATATCGTTGATTATTGCCCTGTCTGTACTGACAAATTTTGTATCTATTTGTAAATTTAGTTCAGCACCACTAATGGCTGTCACATTGTGTTTGTGTGTGTGCGTGTGTGTGTGTGCGCACGCGCACGTGGGTGTTTTGAAATCTCCTTTGAACCAGTTGTAATATCTTACTGGTTCCCTCTTTAATTAATAAGTTAAATAAAAGCTTTGACATTTGTTCAAAAATCAGGACTTTACTTTAAACAAAATATATGCTTTAACAACTACCTGTTAATGCAGATGATATAAACATTGGAAAAAATATTAATTTTGACAAATGAGCAGAGAAAGTATAGAAAATAAATTAAATAATAATAAAAAAGCAGTAGTGGCCGGACGCGATGGCTCACGCCTGTAATCCTAGCACTATGGGAGGCCGAGGTGGGCGGATCGTTCAACGTCAGGAGTTCGAAACCAGCCTGAGCAAGAGCGAGACCCCGTCTCTACTAAAATTAGAAAGAAATTAATTGGCCAACTAAAAATATATATTAAAAAAAATTAGCCGGGCATGGTGGCGCATGCCTGTAGTCCCAGCTACTCGGGAGGCTGAGGCAGAAGGATCGCTTGAGCCCAGGAGTCTGAGCTAGGCTGACGCCACGGCACTCACTCTAGCTCCGGCAAGAGAGCAAGACTCTGTCTCACAAAAAAAATAAAAATAAATAAATAAATATAAATAAAAATAAAAAAGCAGTAGTGATTTAAACTACACTAAAACACTAATAATTAAGTCATTAGCACTGAAGCTATACTCAGTGAAATGAAGAGCAATTTAAGAAATGCAGAAAAAGAGGAAAACATCAAATATAGCATATAAATGAGATATTTGGAGTGAAAAAATATGTAAAATATAGAGAAACCACAGAATTTCAGAACAGAATTAAGGAAGTAGGCCAAAATATTTAAAATATATTACCAATAAAGAGGAAATTTCCCTGCCTTCAGGTATAAAAATCATGTTTCTCATAAGACAGAAAAATTCGAAATGGTCTCAGCTTTTGAAAAAAAAAGTCACTGTCAAAGGATAGTATAGGAGAAGTTAGGAGAGAGGAATAAAATGTAAAGTAAGTATTAAGCTTCAGGAGAAAGTTATACCTGTTTCTTCAAAAAATCTAATGACTTGAGGTAACTGGGCTGTTGGTAGTGGTGTCAGCCTAGATTTTTAATCTTTTGATCTCCCTGATTTCACGTTCCCCTACCCCAAAACAAAATAACTAAGATAATTAGACAAACAAGTAACCTACTGACAAATAACTGCATGTATCCACCAACATCAACAGCTGCAGGACCTGCATGGATCAGTATCTGTGCCAAAGAAATAAGACCAAAGCAGTGGGCAACTTACAAACCTGCAAATGGAAGAACCCCCAAATGACCTAATGGGTACTCATGGGCTGACCAACTTAAGATCTACAGCTGATATGGGGAGGGGTTTTTCACACTCCAATCCATGGATGAATGCAAAGGAAATTTGGGGTCAAGTAAATGCAACAGCCAAATTAACTTTTTTTTTTTTTTTTTTGAGACAGAGTCTCACTCTGTTGCCCAGGCTGTAGAGTGTCGTGGCATCAGCCTAGCTCACAGCAACCTCACACTCCTGGGCTCAAGCGATCCTACTGCCTCAGCCTCCCGAGTAGCTGGGACTACAGGCATGCGCCACCATGCCCGGCTAATTTTTTACATATATTTTTAGTTGTCCAATTAATTTCTTTCTATTTATAGTAGAGACTGGGTCTCGCTCTTGCTCAG
>CAUYRT010041242.1:0-15619 GCA_963574885.1 Lepilemur ruficaudatus
CAACTCCTGGGCTCAAGCGATCCTTCTGCCTCAGCCTCCCAAGTAGCTGGGACTACAGGCATGCGCCACCATGCCCGGCTAATTTTTCCTATATATTTTCAGTTGGACAATTAATTTCTATTTTTAGTAGAGACAGGGGTCTCGCTCTTGCTCAGGCTGGTTTTGAACTCCTGACCTTGAGCGATCCTCCCACCTCGGCCTCCCAGAGTGCTAGGATTACAGGTGTGAGCCACCACACCCGGCCCTCTGTGCTTTTTGAGGCAAGCAATTCTGTCTTGTGCATTTTCTTTATTTCCCAACTATGCCTAACATAGTTCTAGGCACTAGTTGAGTGACACATAGAATCTTTGAGAACCCAAAAGCAATTTACCACACCATTGCCTAGTGTCCACGAGACCAGAAGTAATACAAGGTCAAGGGACACTCTTGACCTTGGACATCTGGGGTCTGGATCAGGTAGGTTGGCAGAGACACCCAGCTTGGATTTTGGTAAGTTGAGAGAGTGGAGTGACAACCAGTAGAACTTCCAGCCCTGGCCTCTTTCCATTCCCTGAGGTTTGGAGTAAACCCAAGTAACTTTATTTGGGAGGCAGACCGGGGAGATGCCAGCAAGAGCCAATAAACAGACATGCTTCTCTCCTTTGATTTTATTTCCTCAGCAATGCACTGAAATAATTCTGAGCCTAGAATCTGCAGTAATCAAATAGACATGGACCATGAAGGGGCTATTGTTCCAGGCTGCAGGGAAAGCTCCAAGGCTCTGCTATGGTTCTCCATGGCCACTCTTTTTTTTTTTTCTTTTCTTTTCTTTTTTTTTTACTGGAAATGGAACTGTTTATGGCATCTCTTGGGTCCCTGTGGCATTTTAGCACATTTGTTGGAAAATGCTTTTAGATTAGCATTAAGTGTGTGTTATCCTTGAAAAGACTGGATGAGTAATAAACGAGCTAACCTATCCTATTTTCCATAAAGAACTCTAAATTCCTCCCACTTCCCTGAACAAAATATCTGTATTCCCACCCACTCTCAGCTAACCTGCTGCCGAGGCTGAAACCCCGCCAAGCTGGGCTTCAGTACTGCTCCTGGGGCTTCAGGCTGCTCCCCCAGCCAGCCAGGGTCCTTGACTCTGAGTTCTTGCTCTGCTCTGATATAGATAAAGGCAAATTAATGGGGCCAAGAGTCCCTCTGCCAGATGGGCTGAAATGCCATAGACTGACTGCAGTCAGCAGTCCTCAGAGGAGTCCAGACGTTAAATGCTTTGCTGTGCAGAAGTTGTCGGCAAACAGAGAGGCCTACCAGCCCCCACCCGCCACGAATGCCGTGTTCCTGCTCCGGCTTCCAGGTGCCCCCTGCCCCTCACCTGAAAGGCCTTCCCTTCTCCTAGGCATCCGACAAATCCTACTGTCTTTCAAGACTCAGCCAAAGCTCCTCTGCCTCAGTCATTCCTTCAGAATAGGTGCATATATTGAGCACCTGCTGAATTCCAGGAGGGGACCAGGGGTGAGGATACCAAGATGAAACCCACAAGCCCTCCCTGCAAGGAGCTCCCAATCTGGAAGGCTTCTCTGGCTGCTCCGGCCCACAAGTACTGCCATTCTTTGAACTCCTTTGAACAAGTTTAAAGTACAGCATAGATCTCACAGAGTCATCAGTCTTACAAACAGAAGGAACCTCAAAAAATTCATCTGGTCAGTCCAACCTTGGCTTTTGTTAATATTAACCCCAACTTACAGATAGGTTAACAGAGCCCCTGGGAGGTTAAGAGCATTGTCCACAGTCACAGAGTGAGTTGGTGGCACTTAGGTTCTCTAACTGCCCTCTGTGTTGGTCCTATCTCCCCAAAAGGGCTCTAAGCTTCCCAGGAGGGGGCTAGGACATTTTAGCTTCCTGTCAACTGCTCTGCATACATTAAGCGCCTAATAAAGGCTGATAACTTGCTGATTGCTCTTGGGCCTCTCTCAGCTCCATAGTCAGAAGGCCCAGGTTAGGGCCTGAGACCTGCTGTCCAAACCCTGCATCTGGAGAGAAGCTGATTTCTTCCCCATTGCTCCAGCCGCATGTTCACACTCACACTCCCTTGGTGTAGTCTCCTTTTCAGAAGCAGCCTTCAGCCTCCGGCACGGGACTTGCCTCTCACTGTTTGCAATAACAGGTCCAAGTGAGCAGCCGTTAGGATGAGAAGGGTTTACTTAAGTAGGGGTCTTGGTTGCAGTCTTTTTCCTCAGAGAAAATGAAGTCACCCTGATATTTTTTTCCCACCAGCCATTTGGAGGACAGGAGATAATAAGGACAGCTCGCTTTTCCTCCTGGAAAGTCCTCAGCAGCTGTGCGTGAGGGGCCATGGTCTTGCCAGGAGAATGCAAGGTAGGGGAGGAGCTGGTGGGACTGTGCAGGCAACTTGAGGTGGACGCCACCCCCAATGGCAGGCACCACAGTGAGTCACCGAAGACCTTGTGTGCCAGGGCCTCTGGCCAGGGAGGTTGGGCCTGGTTGTTACCCAGCCAAAGGCGGCGGTGCCTGTGAAAGTGCTTACCTATAGACACTTGATATGCCACAGACCACAGTGTGGGCCAAAGTCTGCCCATGGTGTTTGTCCCTCTGAGGCAGGGAATTTAGGAAGCAGGAATTGAGGACTCTGCATGGGAACATTTAGATCAGGTCAGAACCTTAGTGTAGATTTTTTTGCTGTTAAATATCCCATTTAACTGATTCTCCAGAGCTGACCCCAGGATCTGGAAAGTTGGGAAAGGAACCTCAGGGCCTTGGAATTAAACCTAGGGGTGGAGAAACAGGGAGGGGTACTCAGAATAGAGAAAAAGTGCCCCACTCCCAAGGGTGATCAGTGTGGTCAGGCAGGCAGACTCACAGGGATGTGATTATGCCAAAGGGAAACCAACCAACTGATAGGCATCTTCCTAGAGCTCAGAGACCAGAGGAAGGAGCAGCTTGCTGACGTCAGGTGCGACCTTTTCTTTAGGGGCCTGGGAAGTGAGAGGATGAGCTGAAAGAGTGGATTCAAGGCCAGGAAAACATGGGGATACAAAGGCAGAGGTCCTGGGCTGAAGTGGGGATAGACTTTCTCAGGAGCCAGGGAAGGGAGAGAGATGGCAACCCCAGGCAAATTCCCAGCCAGACAGCAGGACCCAGGCTGGCCGGGCAGCGGTGGCCCGCAGATAGCCTGCTTCCAGGACACCAGACACTGCCTCTTCACAAAGACCACAAAGCATCAGCCAACAGAAAAGTCGCCTAGGCCTCCTTCCACACTTTCTTACTCTCGAGCCAAGAATGTGTCACCTTCTGTCCCTCTGTCTTCCTGACCTCACCAACTATACTCAGCGGAGCAGCTAGACACTCTCCAAACTGCTATTTGCCTCCCATCACCTGGCAACAGGCAAGAGACAGAATGAGTAACCACAACTTTTAATTTTTTGTTTTCTTTAAATAAAATTCCTTGGAAAGAGCTCTGAAAGTGAGAAGAAATCCTAATTCGGTAACACTATTGAATGTTTTCATTTTCCAGAGCAATTCAATGTCTAGATTTTTAATTAAAAAAAAAAAAGAAAGGAAGGAATCAAAAGAATCTTATCAAGAAGCTAAATGAACCCATGCAGTTTGAAAATGAAGATTAAAAGTCTTAGCAAAGTTTGCACTTTCCCTGGATCACACATGTGACGGGGACAGGTGACCTCCCATTCTTGTTCAACCATGTCATCCCACCCTGGTCCATTTTTGAGGGAAGAACTTAGCAATTTCTCCAAGGCCAACCACTTCTACTGGGCCTGAACCTGAGGTTAGAATATGCTACTAGCCAATGCAGGGAAGTGCATTCTTCTATAGAGTTGCCTGTATAGCGTGCAAATTGGTGCTAAATAAAAATTGTGTGCCTGAAATAACATAAAATGTATTTGCACATTTCCCAGAAAAGTAAAGGTGGGGCGCGGGGGCTCCTTCTTGGTCCTGTTCCAAGGACCACACTTAGCTCTGTCAAA
Source organism: Lepilemur ruficaudatus (assembly GCA_963574885.1). NCBI lineage: Eukaryota > Metazoa > Chordata > Mammalia > Primates > Lepilemuridae > Lepilemur > Lepilemur ruficaudatus. Next base: position 3,990 of record CAUYRT010041242.1, read on the forward strand.
TTCTGCTACTGCCTCTAGCAAGTCCCCTCCCACTTCTGATAGTGCCTTTCCTCCATCCTCTGACAGCCACACTCAGTGGACACCAGTCCTCTAAGTCAGACTTGCTGGCACACAGAAATAGAAGCATCTTGGTCTGTCCCATGTGTATGGACCTGCCTGCCTTATCAGCTGGACTGTGAGGTTCTCGCAGCATGGGATGTTACTCTCTGGTTCTCCCCTGTGTCTCCAAGGTCTGCCTGTGATGAACACTCAGTCCTCTGTGACAACACTCCTCCTGCAATGCCCACACGCACCCACGTACATACCAGTCAGTCTAGCAATCTAGAGGTTAAACATGGACGTGACAAAAACAGTACGAGCCCAAGTCAGGGCTTCCACTGGAAGCCACTGATTTTTTTTTAAAGTGACAAATGTAACTGTCCCTTATACTTTAGGCTAAATGTCAAATGAAGGTGTGGAGTCCTTGATCCTTTAATTTTGGGGATATTTCCCCTCTTGAAAACCTGGCAGGGTAGGGGCTAGTCCAGAGATACACTGGCATACCCTGCACCCCCACTCCCTCTGGAGAGTAGTGCACACACACAGCCTTCTCTCTTTGTTCAGCCCTGGCCCCAACGACAGTGTCCTTAAGAGCCAGGGTACAGGGCTGCTGGCTGTCTTTGCAGGATCACGTGGAAGAGTGCCAGGACTGGGGCCCGCCCCCACAGGGGTGAAATGGAAGGAAACTTTCCTAAAGTCAGGAAAGGGAATCACTCCAGCCCTCTAGACACTCGCCAAAGTCACACCAAGCTCTGGGGTTGCTGTTACCACTAAGGACTCCCCAACCCCAGCCTTCTGAACCAGACCCAGGGGACCATCATGCTGGGCCCTGTGGATTCAGTCCCTCTGAAAGAGGTTCTGAGTCAACAAACACCTGGTTTCACAATTAGCATCCATTCTCTGATTAGAAAAGAAAGAACAAAGACATGCATGAGAAATCGCCAGCGGTGGGCACACCTGCCCGCAGGCCCCTGTGGGGAGCTCACCCGCTGCTCAAGGTGCTGCCACCTGGCCCTTGCAGTATGCATGAACCTCTGTGAACACTTGGCCTCCTGCCTCTGGAGCTGGGAGGAGCCCCGTGGGCAGGAGCCCTGGCTCTCCCAGTCCTGAATCATCACAGCCCCACCTGGCCCTGCAGCAGAAAATAGAACCGCTGAATTTCAACCAAAGGGACCGAGAGAGCTCCAGAGGATTCAAACAGGGCCATCAATAGGCAGCCTTGCAATAAGACTAAGCAGAACAAAGCAGGACAGATCCAGAAAGAAAGAAAAGTTCAGTTTGTACCTGTGCAGTGGCCCACTCTGTCTCTGGGAGGCCTTGGCTTAGCAGCTGGGTGAGCCTTCCTGGAAGTGTTCTGACAAGGATACTCCAGAAGTCTCTACAGTGCTTCTAAGTCCGTGTGATCACGGAAGGTTAAAGCAGGAAGGCACTTTCTGTGGGACTTCTGCAAGCCCTCTCTCCTGTCCGGGCCACAGTTTGGTTATCTATATGATGAAGGGATTGGACGAGATCCATGGGTCTCAACCCTGTCTGCACATGAGAAGCACCTGGGGATGCTGCGGCCTTGAGCTTGCGTTGTCTGAGTGGCCCAGGGGCAGGTGTGGGGGAGTCAGTGGGGAAGTGCTGCAATAGGACTGGCCAAGAGTTGAAATTGCTTAAGCGGGTACTAGGTAAATGGTGGTGGGTGTGTGTGTGGATCATCCCATTCATTCTGGTTTTCAGAGTAAAAAGTTCTTTAAAAAATGAAAAAAAAAAAAACTGATGCCCTAAAACTAGCTCTGCCTAAGACTCACCTGGAACCTATTGACATGGAATGTCAGGGGCTAGGGCTCTGGCACTGGGGTTTTTAAAAAAGGAGTCCCCAGGTGACCCTAGTACGCAGCCAGGATTGAGAACACTAAACATTCTCTATGGGCCCCGCATGCAGCTGAGCAGTTGAGCCACCCACACCTTTGACCAAACATAGCAAGTCACATTCAGGTCCCATTTGCTTTAACTTCCTACTGCTGTAGCCCTTCTTCTTGGAGGGGAGATGACAGGATGGGCAGGGCAAAGCCCTGTAGCTATGCTTGGAGGAGGGAGCCCTGCCAGCCCTTAAACCCTGGTCCTCCAGCTGGTCCATTCTGCCGTGAATGGGCTGCTCTCCCAGGCTTCCAGGGCAAGCATGCCAGCTCAGGGAGAGCTGGGGGGCTGCTCCTCCAGCTACACCAGGAAGCTCCTGACGGGGACCAATCCCCCTCACCCACACAGTAAGCTTGAATTTGAGCCTCATTTTCTGTCTCCTCATGTGGCCAAGTAGTGGGCCTCCCACCTCTCTGAACATGGCAAGTCACATTCACACTGCATTTGGTTTAACTTCCTTGGCAGACACTGAATGTTCCTGGACCGTTTTCCAACATCCCTTTTCTCCCTATTGCATTGCAGCATCTGGGACTACGAAGTGGTTTGCAGGCTCAGCGTGGATTTCCACTGAGGATGCTCAGCTTCCTGGGGTCCCTGCAGAGCTCCCACCTGCTTTCACAGCCTTTCACCCCAGAACACTGGCCACAGACCCCCACCCACCACAATCTGATCCTGCTGGCTGGATTTTTCCTTCACTCTTCCCACTGGTGAAGAAGTTTACATTCCAAACTCCTAGAAAACTTTTCAGAAGGTTTCCTCTCTCTCTCTCTCTCTCTCTCTCTCAGGTTCTTTTTCCTTTATCAATGACAAATGAGCTCTGCAGGGCAGTGGGGGCCCCCCTGACTTGGGCCTGTCTAAAATGCAGGACCATCTTAGGTTCCTGCCACATCGGTACCTCCTACCGCCATTCTCTGGCTGAAGCTGGCTCTCCAGTTTGGAATTTGAGGACTTTCCTGCCTCATTTCCCATCACTCCCCTATTAAAACAAATTACAAGCCTTCTACTTTAGTCTGTCTGGTCAGCTTACAGCCCCCAAACGTACCTTTTACCTTCCTGCCTCTAGGTCTCTGCTCGTGCTAATCCTCCCACTTTGAATGGATTGCCCTTTCTTTACCTGCCATCCTTAGTATTTGTCAAGCCAAATAACAAAAATAATAGGAGTTAAAACTTCTTGAGCATTTGGCCGCCTTTAAAAAGTCTTCAGCACTTACTGTGTCAGTGCTAAGCCCCTTATTTATATGCATCATTTACTTCTCACAAAATGCTGGGGTGCTTTTTAAAAAACTTTATTTTGAAATAACTGTAGACTTACAGAAAAGCTGCAAAAATACAAGAGTTACCCTTCACCTGGCTTCCTCTAACGTTCACATTTTAGATAACATAGTACAATTATCAACACCAGGAAATTAACATTGGTACAATACTATTAACTACAGACCTCAAGAAATTTCTGGTGTTTTTCTCACGGCTAGACTGAGGTTATGCAGCTTTGGCAAGAGCACCACAGAAGTGAAGTTTCCTTCTCGGTGCGTTGTACTGGGGGTAACGTGATGCTGATTTGTCTTATTAACCTTGTAGCATTAACCTTAATCACTTGCTAAGGTGGTGTCTGGTAGGTTTTTCCGTAGTATCTTTTCATAATTGGAAAGTATCCTGAGGGAGACACTTTGAGACTAACCTGTTTCTCCTCCAACTTCTGCCCACTGAATTTTGACCCAGCAGTGGATCTTGCCTGCAGTAGTTAGTACTGTAATGTTAGCCTACAGGTGATTGTGAATTTCATGAGGGTCCCCGTTTCCCCCACTTTATAAACAGGATATGTGGCTCAGATCTCCAACTTGCCCAAGGTCCTAATGCCAATAAGCGCAGAGTCAGAACCCAGGCACCAAAGCAGAGCCTCTGACCCTAAGCTCATTATTCTCATGGGAGAATGAACTGTGTGCTGTCTCGTGACACTTCTTATCACCACTTGATCTCCTTCCCTAGACACACTGTTAGTTTCTGGAGGGCAGGGATTGTCTCCTATTTGATTCCTTCAGACTGCTCAGGGCAGGGTCTAGTATCCCATAAGTGCTGGGGACTGACTGGTGGCTTGGGAGGACTGAAACAGTCACGCATGTCAAGAGGACGAGGCAGAACCAAAAGAACATCCAGCTTCTCTCCTTTTTCCCAGCCCACAAGGTCGTGAGGAAAGAGGTGGGGAGGCCTGGCTCAGGCAGCCCCGTCTATGAACAGGGTAGAAACATGAGCAGGGTCTCCTGAGGGGCTGGGGGCTCAAGAGGGCAGACACCAGCAGGATAATCAGTGCAAGGGGGTGAGAGAAAGTTTCAGAGAAAAGGTAGAGAGAGGAGGAAAACTATCACATCCAGCCCATCATTTCACAGGTGAGGAGGCCAAGACCACGTTCTAGGGCTTTATCGATTATCATCAGACCCCCAGGTGCAAAGTAAAGTTTATTGAAAGGATCGAAGGAGTTTACTGGAACTCAGTGACAGGAAGTGTAGCCTGGAGGGGCATTTTCAGTTCAAGTGCTTCTCCTGATTACTAGCATCTCTGTCTCTCTAAATTCATATTTGTCCATAATTCAACAAATATTTATTGAGTACCTTCTACAGGGCAGCTAGCTACTGGGAATAAAACTGTGAGCAAAACCAGAGGTGGCCTTGGCCCAGTGGGGAGGAGTTGTTTTTTCTGACTTGTCTTCCCAGGGCCCACGGGTGGGGTAGCCTAAGCTAGAATGAGAAGCCAAAGAGACAAACACACTGAATGGCATGCTGCACAGGCCAGAGAGGATCAGCGACTTGCTCAAAGTCATGCAGGGCTGGAACTCGGCTCCTGCGATGCTGATTCCAGGCTCTTCCTGTGCTCACACGTGTTCCTCATCTATCTTTGCTTACTTTGTGATACAGGGGTCATGGAAGGTAGAGTGACCTGAGACCCCCACGGCCACACAGGAGGTCAGGGAGTATGGTGTGGGTGTTTATGGAGGTGTACACATATGGGGGGCTGGGGCCAGGCCGGGGCTGAGGGTGGGCACCTGGGCCTAGGGGAGGACTGGGGCTGGACAGAGGGAAGGATTGTTCACAAGGAAGCCACAGGCTGAAAACACTGAGAAACAGCCTCCAAGGACTAGTCACAGACTTCAGTTTCCAGCTCCCAGGTTTGCTGCTCCTACAGCAACTATCAGCCCACTGACCTGCCAGCCCAAGACCTGGACCTTGGTGTCCACGGTCAGAGGAAAGAGGAAGTGAAGAGCAGCAGCACTGAGTGGAGTGACTAGTGCTACATTGGTCCTGGTCTCTCACCCCAGCTTGGCCATTACCAGCAGTGTCTTCACCCATCAGGTTCCAGTGTCCTCACTGGACACAAAATAAGGGCACAGGGCTGCTTCAGAGGCTTTCAGCCTGAATCTCCTGGGAAGCCAGTGAAATGATAAATCCCAGGCCCACCTGAGACTGGGTTTAGGAGGTCTGGAATGAGCTCAGGGGCCGCCTTGCTAGCCAAATGCACCCAGATGATTCTGGGCCATCCTCAGTCCTGGGCCACACTTTGACCAACAATAGACTCAGTCATCTCTGGGGCCTCTAACAGTTTCCCTGCAAAAACCAGGTTCCTTGGGCCAAGGAGAGGGGAGGCAACCATTTTCCTGCCTGTTAGTGTGGGATGGGCCAGCGGGAGAAGAGGCTGGGCATCCCACACGGACCAGGCAGCAATGGCCAAGCAGGGCACTGGCCTGAAGGGAACCAGCAAACCAGCCCAGTAGTTGAGATCAGGGGCTGAACTGGAGGTGGCTGAGCCTGCGGATGAAGGCAAACCATGCTGACTGTTCAGGTCTCTGAGGCCCCGCTCACTTCCATCTCCCATGCCCTGTCCCGGCCTCTTGGCCTCAAATCCTAACCAGGCCAAAGCTCATTTGAAAATATTTGTAGACCTCAGAGCAGAGTTCAGGACCTGGGCCCAAAAGCACTTTGTGTTTTCCCAAATTCCAGGAGATCAACAAGTTGAAGGGAACTCACAGGAGTCCAGGAGACCCCAGAACCCAGTTCCTCTTTGGGAAATCACACACGCTCCAATTTATGGCTCTGAAACTGTTTATCTCCTACTGTATATGGGCTTTCTGTCTATTCTTCACCATCAAAAGCCATATCTTTCAAGCGTTCTTCCTCCATAGAGCTGTCCTCATCTCCCCAGACACAATTACCTGCTTTTTCTTCTATAGCCTTATTAACTATTTTAGTGCCCATCTCCTGTACTACATGGAAGTAGGGACTGTCACACCTTTGTTTCCCAGAATGCCTGGCACATAGCAAGTGTTCATCAAATTGAAAATAAAATTGAGCCAGCATGGTGGTGCAGGCCTGTGGTATGTTCTCTAGTCCAGCTACTCAGGAGGCTGAGGCAGGAGGATCGCTTAAGCCCAGGAGTTTGAGGCTACAGTGACCACACAAGTGCACTCCAGCCTGGGTGAAAGAGCAAGACCCTGTCTCTAAAAAAATTTTTAAAAAACAAAGAAAGGAAGAAATGAAAGAAAATTGAATGAGGCAAACATTAGTCTTTCAGTTCAAAAGATGTTAGCACCTGGAGTCAATAGTGCTGAGGAGGGGTCACCTGCAGCCCATACTAAAAGGACTTTAATTCAGAGTGTTGGAAATAACGACTGGAAAAAATGCAACCTTTGGGATTACAATACTTGTTCTTGGGTCCGTCTGATAGGCTCTGAGCAACTTCTTACGAGTAAAGTGGATGAAGATCAAAGAAGACACAAATGTTGTCCACTATATTCAGGAGGGATGCCCAGGCCTGGTAACTGGCTTCCGGGGGCGGGGGGGGGTGCAATGGTGAAATCTTTCATTTTTAAAAAAGGGAGAGGGGAGCATATATTCAGGGCAACTTGGATCTATGCTCCCAGGTCATAAAATTTTAAAATGAAAGAAAGAGAGAAAGAAAGAGAATTTTAAAAAGGGGATGAGGGTTTGTAAATAAGAGTAACCAGCGGCCCTGAGACATTATGACAAGAATGTGGGAGCACCGTGAGAGAAAGCAAGCTAAAACATCAGCGACTCGGACAAAGAAACGGCAGCCACACTCCGGTGGGCATTCGCTCCATGGCTCCCTATGATGGGCTCATCTTAACTACCAAATTGCAGCAAAGGGAGGAAGAAAAGCTAGTCTACCCGTGGAGTCTCAATTTTGTCATCTACAAAATGTGTACAAGGATCATTCCGACTCATGGGTTTGTTGCAAGATTAAATGAGGTCATGGCGGGGCTAGTAGATGCTTTTCCCGAGACCAGAGCAAACAGTTCTTTGGCCTGTAACCGTCCACCTACGTTCTGTCGTAGAAGACAGAGGCTCTATTCAGTTATTCACCGTAACAGGCGTGAGCCCCATGCCCTCTATTTTAGTATTTTTGTTTTTACGATTTGTCCTCATTGCTTTGTTTGCTTAAAGAAAACCATTTCCTCAGAATCTAAGACAAACAATATATTTTAATAATGTACAGTGACATTTGGCTGATTGTGAACACTCTTTTCCTCTCAGGAGCTTATGCAGACTAAATGAAAATTAAGCACTACAGTTGGTTTTGTAAAACCAGTTAGTGCATAAGGCAGTTAGTATGTAAAATAAGTTAGTTTGTGGCAATGAAAAGCGTTAGCCCGGTTTAATTCCTCACAAAAGTCTCTTGTTGCGACAGCCTGGAAAATGAGTTAATGAGAATGTTGATGTTTCCACAAAGTCAGTTGGTCAAATTAGGTCAGGAGAGCAGAAACAGGGGCACTGCCTGAACACCAGTGCCTGTGACCAGGCCAACCTGAGGCGGAAGGCCTCAACCCCGAGGGCGTTTGCCTTGAACCATGCTGGCAATGAGAAAATTCCAAAGAAACAGCTCCTTAAACCCAAACTGGCAGGCATTTCAGTGACATACGATAAGGGGCCCCTGAGGGTCACGCCAATGGCCCGCCTCTTTGCAGCTGCAGTAGCTGCCCTAAAGGGCTGGTGTGCTGAGCATCCCAGGCAAGGTGGAAGGCAGACCCCGCCCCCGGCCCCTCCAAGATTTGCTGCCTGATAGTCACAAAAACAACCACTGACTCCCAATAGCTGTGGCAATCTCCCTACTGTCACATCTGATTGAAATCTTTCCCAAGAGGGAAGCAATTCTCCAACTAGCTTCCCACAATTTTCAGTCAGAAATTCTACAAGCAAGGAAACAACACGACCCAGAAATTATACTCCTAGATATTTATCCAAGAGAAGTGAAAACATATGTCCATACAAAGTCGTACACAAATGTTCATAGCAGCTTTATTCATAATAGATTGTGAATCTGCTTTAAAGACTGAGGCCAAGTTTACTTCAAAACCAGAATTCAGTTTCTCCTCGAACTGTCTGCAGGGTTCCATATTGGCACTGAGAGGGACTCTTTTGATCAGGAAGGACAAACATGTCTGAGACAGCTTTGGACCAGCTGTCATGCTCACAAATGTCTGGGAACCCCAAAGCACTGCCTGGCCTGGGTTTGCCGCAGAGACGGGCACGGTGTCCAGGAGTAGCAAGAACCTTGCCAGAAAGCCCAACTTAGCTTTTCTACTTAAACATTTTCCAGCCTTTGTATCAAAACCCAAGTGTTCATTGTCTGAATTTTCAGTGCCACGTTGCTGAGGGTAATGGGCCCCCTCAGTAGAGTCATACACATTACCTCTTGATCTTCACAACGTATTGAGACAGTAAGTTATGTTATACCCATTTTGCAGATGAGGAAACCAATCCCCACAGAGGTGAAGTAACTTTCCCAAAGCCACATGGCAGGGGAGACTTGGGCTGGGATTGAACCCACATGGTCCCGCTCCTACAGTAACTGAGGATGCATAGCTCACAGGTGGAATGAACTGCTGCGAACGATCTCAGAGCTGGAACACAGGGGAGCAGTAGAGGCTCGACTGCGAGCGCATGCGCTGTGGACTGCTCTGTCGGCTGGACCAGGCTGCATTTCCTGTTCCTGCAGCATGTGCTCCATTAGGAGCAGGCTGGTCACATGGTCACACCCTCCTGGAATGCCGGAGCCAAGAGATGGCATTTTAAAAAGCCTTGAGTTCTAACCTTAGCACTGTCCAAGCATTAGCTGAGTGATTCCTCACAATAGCCCTGTGCATAGGTCCACAATAGGACCTGTTAGCGTCCCCATTTAACAGGTGAGAAAACAGACACTTCAAGGTGTGAAGTACTTCCCCATCATCCGCCAGCCAGTAAGTGGCAAAGTCAGATCTAACACCCAGGACTTTTTCTGACACCAGATCTGGGCTCTAATCTCTGACTTCTCTGAAGTTAGAGAAATAGGCCATGGGGAAAACACTGGCGAGAGAAATGAAGGTCTTACTTAGCTCCTTTGTAGCCGAATAGCCATTTCTGCATTCAGTGACAAAGCAGTGAGGAGGTAGCCGAGGCTGCTGCTCATGTCAGGCCACAAACAAGTGAGACAGCAGTCAATTAAACTGAAGCCTTAATCACGGGCTTCCTTCAGAGCCTAACAGCAACAGCTTACTGCAGCCCCGCAGGTGCTGGACAGCTAAGAAATTCCCAGCAGCCTGGCTCAGCCTCCGCAGCCTGGCAGCCGTCCCACACCCACCTTCTGGAGACGGAACCATGGAGATTTCCGAATCAAACACACTTTGGCCAAGGATCTGAGATGCTCAGTGAGCAACTCTTGCAAATCTAAGAGTTCACTGCTTTCGGGAAGCCCTTCTGGGAGTTTTTCAGCGCACAAAGAACTGGATGACTCTGACCCTTGGGCTGGTGGTCCCTCACCGGCACTCCCACGCGCCAGCACACACGCCCCTCCTCCGGCCTTCCTGGGCCGAGGCCAGCCGTCCTCCAGGCCCTTCCTCCCGGCCCTCCACCAGTCCACTCCCGGTCGCCGCGCCCAAAGGCAGCCTCTGTCCTGTCTAGGGTTAGAAGCCCAGAGGGGAAGTGAAGACTCAAAGGGCTGAGACGGCGATGCAGCAGCACGCAGACCCGCGGTGGCTGGAAGAATCGCCCGGGAGTCCCTCTCTCTGCCCGCAGCCGCCCGGCGACCCTTTGCGTGGGGGATGCTGACCCCTGCTGGCCGCGTGCGAGATCGCAGCGTGGCTGTCTCCTCCTGGGCCGGCAGCGAGACCACGACCATGACCCGGGCGGGATTCGCTGCCCACCACGGGAAGGGCCCGAGCTCTCCGTGCAGCCACAGCCCTCGCCCCCGCGTGGAGGCAGTGGGCCTGCAGGGAGGTGGGGGAAGGCAGGGCCCGGGAGGACCGGGGCATCGGAGGACCTGAGTTCGAGTCCTGCCCCGCCACCACCCTGTCACAGCACTGGCTGCCTCAGCAGCCCCCGGCTCGCAAATGCTGTCAACGCCTCCGTTTCTAGGAGGAAATGAGTAAAAGAAAAAAGGTAAGAGGTCTGTAACATGAGGTCTGTAACCCTCCAGGGCCCTACCTGTGCTTCCAAATGACTTCCTCAGTCAGGAGTCTTCCTTGGGAACAGCCAACCCCAAACCGCGAGCCGTGAAGCCGCCTTCGTTTACAAGAAGGTTACTGACTGTGGTAGGCTGGATAATAACCCCCAAAGATATCCAGGTCCTAATCTCTGGAACCTGTGAGTTTTACCTTATATGGCAAAAGGGACTTGACAGGTGTGATTAAGTTAAGGATCTTGAGGTGCAGGGATTAGCTGGGATTATTCAGGTGGGTCTTAAATGTAATCAGTGTCCTTATAAAAGGAGGGTGGAGATTTTACTACAGTGGAGAAACGAAGCCGTAGCACAAAGCAAGCAAAGAGAGAGATCTGAAGATGTTATGCTGCTGGCCTTGAAGATGTGTAAGGGGCCAAGAACCAAAGAAGGCAAAGAATGCAGCTCTAGAAGCTGGGAAAGGCAAGGAAATGGATCCCCTCTAGAGCCTCTGCTGACATCTTTTTGGCCCAGTGAAACTAATTTCAGACTTCTGATCTGTAGAACCCTCAGAGAAGAACTGTTGCTTTGTTGCTTTAAGCGACCAAGTTTGTGGTAATTGGCTACAGCAGCCATAGGAAACTAATAAATGACCACCTACTCTCAAACTCTTGTGCTTGGCATTTGGGATAAAGCAGTTAGTGAACAAGACAGACTTCTCCACCTCCCAGGGAAGTTTATCATCTTCTTTTCCTTGGATTTTAAAAAGTAACACCCAAATAGATGTTTCACCAAAGAAAGTATATGAATGACCAACAAGCACATGAAAAGATGCACAAGATCATTAGCATTAGGGAGATGCAAATTAAAACAAGAGTGAGATACCACTTCATGCTCACTGTGATGGCTATAACAAAAGAGATAGACAATAATAAGTGTTGGCAAGGATGTGGAGAAACTATAATCCTCATTTATTGCAGGTGGGATGGTAACATGGTGCAAACCACTTTGGAAAATAGTTTGGCACTTTCTTTTTTCTTTTCTTTTCTTTTTTTTTTTTTTTTTTGAGACAGAGTCTCACTCTGTTGCCTGGGCTAGAGTGCCGTGGCATCAGCCTAGCTTGCAGCAACCGCAAACTCCTGGGCTCAAGTGATCCTCCTGCCTCAGCCTCCCAAGTAGCTGGGACTACAGGCATGCGCCACCATGCCCGGCTAATTTTTTCTATATATTTTTAGTTGGCAAATTAATTTCTTTCTATTTTTAGTAGAGAC
>CAUYRT010041243.1:0-11756 GCA_963574885.1 Lepilemur ruficaudatus
TAAATGTCCTGGAGCTGGGCTGGGAACAGGCTTGGGGTGTGTGGAGTGGATTTAATATGAAGAGAAGTGCAGGCCAGGCGTGGTGGCGCATGCCTATAGTCCCAGCTACTCGGGAGGCTGAGGCAGGAGGATCACTTGAGCCCAGGAGTTCAAGACTGCAGTGAGCTATGATGATGCCACTGCACTCCAGCCTGGGCAACAGAGCAAGACCCTGTCTTTAATATATATATATATATATATATATTACAGAAAAAGAGAAGTGGACAGAAATAAAACTCAGCCCTCCTTGAATATGCTTAATGCTACTGAACTATATGATTAAAAAGAGTTAAAATAGTAAATTTCATGTTATGTGTTTTTTTTTTTACCACAAATTAAAGACAAGACAAACAAGAGTCAGACATCTTAAAACCAGAAGTGTCCCTACTGAATTTCCCATGAATTTGGAAAAACAAACATGACAAGCCATTTCCTTAGAAATCTATTTATCTGTAGAACTTAAACATTTTAATTCCTTCTAAACAATTTATTGAGACTATTACAAGGACTATCTAGAGTGATGCTTCTTAAACTGTGGTTCCTGGACCAGCAGCCTCAGTATCACTTGGAAACTTATTGGAAATGCCAATTCTTGGGTCCTACTCCAAATCTACTAAATCGGAAACTCTGAGAGCAGGATCCAGCAATCTGTGTTTTAAGGAGCCTTCCACGACAAAAGAGTATCAGCTTTATGACGGTTGATGCACAAAGTTTGAGATCCACTAATCTAGAAGACTATGGGAGAAAAAAGAATGAAAACAAGTATAGGTTGAATAGCAAAGAAAGGACCTACCTCTACAACCTGGAGAAAAGGTAAAGGAAATCATGAATGGGAAAGAGAAGGTGGCTGTCATTCATTGACTGCCTACCATGGGCAAGGGAACATGCTTGCCAGTTTACATACTTATTTAATCTTCACAGATTCCGTGAAAAGAAGGAATTATGTCCCCCATTTTACAGACAAGAAAACTGAGGCTTAGGGAAGATAAGCAGCTTAGCTAGTTAAGAAAGATTTCTACCAAGGTCAGCCTGACTCCTTAGGCCCTTTTATTTATTTTCCACACATTCCTCTTTTAAAACTAAGCTAATCACTGAGAATATCACTGACTGTGGAAAATCAGGGAAAACAAAACAATTTCTTCCTTGCTTGGTAAAATCTTATTCATCCTTCAACACAGAATTCAAATGCCACCTCCTCTGGGAAGTCCTCCAGGTCCGCCTTGTTCAAAGTTAACCTTCCCATGGCACTTCACACATACCTGTCCTGGAGTACTTCACATATCTCACTGTGTAAATTCTCAAATCTTTGGTCCCAGGACCCCTTAAAAATAATGACATTCATAAGAAAATATGAACCATGACCTGAAACTCACACCTTATACAATAAATTAATTCAAAATGCATCAAAGATTAGATGTAAACCATAACACTAAGAAACTTTCAGAGAAAAATATGAGAAAATCTTCAGGATGTAGAGCTACAGTGAAAGGTTCTTAAACTTGACACCAAAACATGATACATAAAAGAAAAAAATGGGTAAAATGGATCATTCAAAATGAAAAGCTTTTGCTCTGACAAAGACTCTGTGAAGAGGACAAAAATCACTGAGAGAAAAATCTTTGCAAACCACATATCTGACAAAGCACTGGTATCTGGAAATATAAAGAACTCTCAAAACTCTAGAGTAAGGCCACGGTGGCTCACACCTGTAATCCTAGAACTCTGGGAAGCTGAGGCGGGAGGATCACTTGAACTCAGGAGTTTGAGACCAGCCTGAGCAAAAGTGAGACCCCGTCTCTACAAAAAATAGAAAAATTAGCTGGGTGTGGTGGCATGGTGGTGTACGCCTGTAGTCCCAGCTACTCAGGAGGCTGAGGCAGGAGAATCGCTTGAGCCAGGAATTTGAGGCTGCAGTGAGCTATGATGACACCACTGCACTCTAGCTGTGACAACAGAGTGAGACTCTGTCTCAAAAAAACAAACAAAAAAAAAAACAAAAAAAAAATCTCAAGAGTAAAATCAAGCAATCTAATTAGAAAATGGGCAAAAGACATGAACAGACACTGCACTGAAAAAGAACCCACAGTTGGCAAATAAGAACACGAAAATATTTTCAACATCATTAGCCATTAAGGAAATGCAAATTAAAACCATAATGAGATATCACTACATACCTATCTGAATGGCTAAATAAAAAATAATGATAATACCAAATCCTGGTGAGAATGGATCACTCACAAATTGCTGGCAGGAATGTAAAATGGTACAACCACTCAGGAAAAAGGGATGGCAGTTTCTCCTAAAATTCAACATGTGCTTACCATATATAACCCAGCACTTGAACTTTGGAGCATTTATCCCAATGACGTGAAAACGTCTGTTCACACACGTATGTTCATACCAACCTTATTCGTAATAGCCCAGAAAACAGAATAATCCAAATGTCCTTCCACCAGTGAACAATTAAACATCTGTGGTATATCCCTACCATGGAGTACTATGCAGCCATAGAAAGGAATGAACTATTGATACGTGCAACAACTTGGATGGATCTCAAGGGAATTATGCTGAGTGAAAAAAAAAAGGTTACATACTGTATTATTCTATTAATATAACATTCTTGAAATGACAAAATTAGAGAGAGAGAATGGGAATTAGGGAGGTGGGAGGGTAAAAGGTGACCACAAAAAGGTAGCAGGAGGGATCCTTGTGATGGAACTGTTCTGCATCTTAACTGTGGTGGTGGTCACACAAAGCTATCTGTAATAAAGTTGCGTAGAACTAAACACACACGCAAGTGTGCAAACACGCCCATGAGTGCATGCAAAACGTGCAATCTGGATAAGGCGGGTGGATTAAATCAGTGTCTATTTCCTGGTAGTGACAGTGTCCTAAAATTATGCAAGATTGGGGGACACTGGGTGAAGGGTACATAAGATCTTTCTGTATTATTTCTTACAACTGCGTGTGGGTCTACGGTGACCTCAGAATTAAACGTTTTTAAAGGATTCAGGAGTACAAAGAGATTTTGTTCATGTGGACTATATTAATTGATATTTATTCACTATATTAGGAATTAAAATGGAAACATTTTACAAGTATTTATTAATTTTAAAAACAATAATACACCCATTGCATGTTGATATCAACAAAACATTTGTACAAAACGTTATGTGTATTTTCCAAAAAATAGTGAGAAGAGTGACATTGTTACATATTTCTGCAAATCTCTTTCATATCTGGCTTTACAGACAACTGGATTCTCATATCTGCTTCTGCACTATGATGTGTTGTGATGTCACACAACATGTAGCCTCTGGCGGGTTTTCTGGAGGTATATAGTTGACTCTTGAACAACATGGGTTTGAAGTGTGCAGGTCCACTTAGACACAGATTTTTTCCAACCAAACACAGATCGAAAATACAGCATTCCCAGGAGGCAACACCTGCGTATACGCTGACTTTCAGTTTCAGAGGGCTCTGCCTGGCCAACTGTGGGACTCGAACATGCGTGGATTTTGCTATATGCGGGATGTCCTGGAACCAGTCCCCCACGTATACAAAGGGACGGCTGTGTATACATAGGGGCTCAATTCTGGGGCAGAGTCCTCTGTATATTCGTGAAAGAATGAGAGTGAAAAAGTCAAATAATGTCTTAGTGTTATTATGAAATCAATTTTAACCTTGCAGTTCCCCTCCAACGGTCTCGGGGACCTCCAGGCATCCCCAGACCACACTTTGGAAGCTCTTGCATTATTGTGACCATTTATCTGCATGTGCCCCTGCCCTTTAAGGGCAGGGAAAGCTTCTTCTTTTCTTTTCTTTTAACTTTCTTTTTATTTTTCTTTTCTTGCCTGACCCATCACTGCCAGGGAGAGTATCTTTTTCATCTCTGTATTCCAAGTGCCTTGCACAGTGCCTGGCAAAGCTGATACCCAATAAATATCCGATGGTCCAATGGAATATTAACACCTTGTTTGCCCTTAGAGAAAGGGGGCAGAGCACCAATCTGGTTGACAGTATAACGCTTTAGACTTCTAGTTCTGAGTCAGAGTAAAGGTCAGAGTGGTCTGATATGGCTTGATCCTACGGAACAAACATTGTTCTGAAAAATCAGGAGGCTCCTGGGGCATGAAACATGGGCATGCGGTGACTGAGTAGCCTTTTGAGAAAGGTCACGCTGGGTAACAATTTCTCACAAGTCTTGACCTTGAGGCCTCTACACACCGTTCAGACCAAGCATGGAGAGAAAGGGGCTCAGCGGCCCATGCAGAGATATAGCAAATTATTTTCTCCTGATGTATTACCTTCCTCACAACTCCCAACTCCCTAGCTGTTCCCAAAGCACCCATTAGTGGCCAGTCTCAGGCCACTTGGTCCAGAGCTACTCTGGGAAGAGGAAAAGAATTTCAGGCCACCATTTCAGATGATGAATTGGTTCTCAGTTCTCATCCGAAGTATTCATCAAAGCACAATTTAGCAGGGAGCTTAGAAAAAATGCAGATGCCGACTTAAAATTGCCCCTGAAAAATGTTTGTTGTTATCTGCTCCATGTCAGACGCGAAGCCAGACCTGTGGGAGTATTCCAAGATGACCAAGCTCGGACCCTGCCTCAGGGAGCTCCTGGTCTCATGGGGAAGTGACATGATTCCACGCTGACCAGCAACAAGGACTCTCAAACGGAATGAGCACACAGTGGAGGGAAACTAACTCTTCTAGCACCAGGGAAAGGAGGTGCGTTTGATTTTGTCCTTGAAGAGAGGAATGTGGCCAGGTAGCTGGAGGACAGCACAGCTGAAGATACTGTATCAGGGAAGGTGCAGTGCCAGCTGCTTTAACACAGATCTAAAGTCACCGCGGTCAAAATTAAATGGAAGTTTCTTTCTTTTATCTCAGTCCAGGTTTATGTATTCTACGGTTCCCAGGGTGACCCCACAGCAACAGGAACCCACACTCCTTCCTTCCCGGTTCTCTACGGTACTGGCCCTCATGTGTTTCCATGGTCCCAAACCAGGACATCCTTATTCCAGCCAGTGGAGCTGGGGAAAGGGGATGGTAGGCATGCTTTTCTTTCTAACGACGCAATTCAGAAGTTGCATACTTCACTTCTGCGCCCATCCCATTGACCAGAGCACAGAGCAAGGGAGGCTGGGAAACACAGTTTTAAAATATGGGCTTCTGTTGCTCTAGAAGACACTAGGGGATGACTAGAGGTTTCTGCCCCAAGCACTGAGGTGAGAAAATGGAGGAGGTTTTAGAAGAAGCCAGTTGCTAGATGTTTTAGAAGTTGTTGGAGGGAGGAAGGAAATATAGCAGGAAAGGTGAGTTGGAGCCACAGCTACCAAGGCTGCAGACTTTATAGGTCAGTGGTTCTCAAATTCGATCACACATCAGCATCACCTGGAGGGCTCGTGAAAACCCAGATTGCCAGGATCCAACCCCAGAGTGTCCGATTGCATAAATCTTCAGTAAGATCTGAAAATATGCATTTCTAACCAGTTGCCAAGTGCTCCTCATGGTACAGGGACTTTGAGAAATGTGGAGCCACAGGAAGTTTTGAAGAGAGTGATGACGTCTTTATTTCAGAAAGTCGAGTCTATTACAGGGGTAGAGAACAGGCTGTACTGAAGCTTCCCAGAGCACTAGAGCTTCACACCTTCTTAATCCTTCATGTTCCTGAGAAATTGCACTTAAGAAAAACAGGGATGATATAGAGCCTGCAAAGCAAGTTCACAGAATTCCCAAGTACCCCATGCCCACGGGTTACTCCCCACTTTCTGGCAGGGCTCATGGCACCAGACTCAACCTGGACCCCTCGTTTCTTTGCTTTGTGTACATAAGCCTGGATATAGGTGGCGTTGGGCAAGTCCCTTTCCTCCCTGCAACTGGGTTTCTCCATCAATAATAATAATGAGGATCAATTTACCTGTCCAAGGTGCTAAAAACTATCAATGGCACATATCAAAAAGTTGGACAGTGTCCCAAGGCTGTGGGGACTCAGGTACTTGCCTACACTGTGCATTAGAGAGTAAATTGGCACAACCCCTGGAAGGCAATTTGACAATCAAACTGGAATTAAAATGCTAAAATCCTTTGACCTAATAGTTCCATTTCCAGGAATTGAGCCTGCAGATACATTCATGATTATGTGCAAAAAACAAGGTTATTCAATGCCAATAGTTTGTACTGGCAAGAGATGGGAAACAGCCTAAATGTTATCCACAGAGGGCTAGTTAAATAAATCATATATATAATATACACACACACACACACACACATATATATATATATATATATCAGAGCACATCTCTTGAAGGATTTAGAGAAACCATTTACCTCTCAGGATAGGAATTGGAATATAGGTCCAGATTGAGAAGGAAACTTACTTTTCACTGTAATATTTTGTTTGATTTTTTTCCAACCTTCAGTAAGTATTACCTATTTAAATACATAAACATACAAGCAGGGCCAGGTGTCTTATATGCTTTAGCTCATTAAATCTTCAAAATAACCTAGAAGGGAAGTATTCTTACTATTCCCAAGGCACAGGGAGGTTAAATCATTTGGAGGAAAGGGGTGGGGGAGAGGGGAGGAAGGAGCCTTGATGTGTAGGGCTGCCAATTTCCACGGTGCACAAGCTCCCACTATGGCTGATTTCAAGCCACCAGCAGGATGTCCCTGAACAGCAGGGGGAAGAGAGGCACACAATAAGCTCTCATGAGCCCAGAGGAACCAGCCCCAGCTCATCACTGTAAGGAAACTTGCACTCCTAAGGAAGACACCAGTGACTATTCCCACTCCATGCTTGAAAGAGCTGCTTTTTAAGAACACAACAAATGTAGGCAAATATACCACTTCAAGACCTAACAGCAGCTTCCAGGAATCTTTATAGATAGATACTAGGAAGTTTACTTGCAATGTTAACAACCTGCCTTGTTTTGCAATGGATTTGAAACAGGCACCCAGAAATTAAAATTAAGCATCTGAGCTTTATATTTGCAAATTGCTTTGCCATTTTCTTTATGAAATACTGCACACAGCTATACAACCATAAGGCAAAAACAATAATAAATTAATCAGTGTTAGCATTCTGTCAACACAGCTCTGCATACAACGGAGGGACAGCAATCTAAATTAGGAAAGTGGTTTAGAAACTTTCTCAGTGCTTTAATAGAAGAGGCGGGGATGAGAGAATCACATAGACTTAGATTTGAGCTGTGTCCCAGTTCTGCCACTTGCTATGTACCTTGGGTAAATCACCCCACCTTCTGAGTCTCAACTTACTCCTCCGTGAAATAGGGATAATGTCAACCATACAGATCTGTACACACAGGTTTGTCATGTTTAATATATGAAGTTAACATACAGGATATACCCGGATATAAAGCAGGTGCTTTTTCCCAAAAAAGTAAGAGAGAATTGCTTTATATTTAAGTTCTTACAGTAGCTCACAGACTCTTTCACATTCCCCAGACTCTCCCAATTATTTTATTTTAAACGACAAAGTATTGTTGGAGGAAGACCAATTTATAAAAGTCACCTGAAGGAAATAGTTTTAAAAAAGCAAAAGTGAACAGTTTTTGACATAGATGGAAGTCATTACTCTGGGGGTTGACCTCCCATCCCTTGTAGAGATGCAAGCCTTAGGAAAGAGGCTTTTGAAAGCAACACATTAAATGTTAGGATGTTGCGATCACGACTATAAACCAGTAGGGGCAATGGAAAAACAACCTGGCCTAAGATTAAGTGAATTGGGACTTTGAGGATAAAATATTTCAGTGGCAGCACCATGCAAAGGCTCAACAAGGGCTGGATCACAATTTAGATAGGAGTGAAAATTATGTGAGCAAGTAATGCAGAAACCATCTCCAGCGATAGCAAAGATACTGAGATCAAAGGTGCTCAGGAATAGATGGTATGAAATTGTTTTGTGACATGGGAGAGTGGGAAAAATCCCTTGATACTTCTAAATAATCTTGAACATGTGTGCATCTCTAAAATAATAAATTAAATATTATACGTAGACATTTGATTATTCCACCTGTAATCTTAAGAATTTATATAGTCAAGTTGACCTCAAATATTTCCTCTTTGCAATCTTCTCTTTGTGAAAAATGGGAGGGACACCTTATATTTGGGACCACCCAATATTGAGACATGTCTAGTATGTGAAAGTACTTCATTTATTTATGTTGCACGTATATTTTTCCACACTTGGGTATTTCTATAGGATAAATTCCTAGAAATGGAATTGCTGGATCCAAGTGTTATGAATTTGTAACTATATTAATAAAGAAAGAGTTAGCAAATTGTCTTCCTCAAAGGCTGTATCGCTTTACACTTAAATCAATGAGTGTACTTTGTTGCCTGATGGTTGTGTATTACACATTTTAACCAGATTCCCTAATAATTTATTTCAAATGTCCCAGTAGTTACGGAATTAAGGACTGTGCCCTGCCAGTTCTGCATTGCAGTCCTATATCTTTCCAAAAACCATAAGCAACTCCTAAGAACTTAGCAACCAATTTCCTGCAGCAAATATTCAGATACATAGAGCCCGACAAAAAGTCTTACACCATCTCCGGATGGAAGAGGAAGAAATGTTGGAATTCCTTAGCCTTTTCAGTGGCTGATAGGAAGAACATTTGAAACTAGAACTATCCATCAAGTTCTGGAGACAGAGTGGCTGTATCTGCACCCATCTCCGTTTCCTGTGGCTGGGACTCTCATTTCATAGATAAGAAGCTCCCTCTCTTGGGTCTTGCTGGATGCGATGTCTCTGATTCAGTGTTCCCCCGAGTGCGATGACAGCAATGCTGGGCGCCCTCCAGATTAGGTAGTACTAGGACAACAGGTGAAGCTCCCGGCCAGAAGCTGAACAGCGCCACCAAGCTGATAGGCTGCTTCAGTGGTGGCTGAAGCCCACACGCACTTTTATTTCTGATTTCGCTTTTAATCCAAGTAATAAATATACTAATGTTTAAGAGTTAGATACTACTGCAAGTTAAATACTGCTACAAAGCTTATAACAAAAATTTCCTACCCCACCCCTAATCTCATCCCAGAAACAATAACTTTAATTCTGTAGTTACTTTCGCATGTCTGATTATGGTATCATTTCTTTACTTTCAATTTTTTTTCTTTTTTAGCTAAGTAACTTGTCTGAGAATGCTTTTAAGTCTTTTGAATTTTTGATCTTTTCTATTAACTCACAGCTATGGAAGATAAGGATTTAGTGTTCTCTCTCTCTCTCTCTCTCTCTCTCACAGACACACACATACTTCCTCTCTCCAATTCTCCCCAAAATAATTCTGTCATAATTTTTAGTTAAACCAATGTGCTGTTTTACATGATAATGACAATGTAATATTGTTTCTAGCTGAGCATTGTAGTTTATGATGATTGCAATGTTTTTCTTATAAATTGTTTTTTATTTCTTGGCTTTAATAATCATCGCATATCTTCTTTGCTTAGTTTTCTATGTCACGGCCAAATTCATTGCCAGAACTCCAACCTTCTGCGATTGCCTCGGCCTTGCGCTCAGTCTAGAAGCATTACAGTGTTAGTAACAAGGTGCTTCTCAGAGCGTGGCTCGTGGCTCCCAGAGAGCAGCTTCAACATCAGCATCACCTGGGGCCTTATCCCAGATGCAGATTATTAACCCCCACCCAGACTTGCTGAATTAGCTGCACTGGGGAGGGCCCAGTAATCTGGGTTTTGACTAGCTGTCCAGGTGTGCTAATGGGGAAGGACACTCAAGCTTGAGAACTGCAGGTATAATGGTTAAGAACCTGGGTACCCAAACTTCAGGCTGCTGGGTTCAAATTCCAGATATTCCAATCATTTGTGATGTAGCAACTTCCGAGCCTCAGTCTTCTCTTAAAATGGGAACAAAAACAGTTTCTCCCACACGGAGTTATTGTGAGTGGCAAGGTGTTAGGTATCATGACAAGCTCCAGTTTTTCCTGGAGACAGCCCTCCCAGAGCCCTTTGAAATGCAACACCTGTATGGGAGGGGAGCTTTCCAAGGTAGCCACGCAGTCTTTCCTTAGGCCCCCCAGGGTCCCCTGCTCAGAGGGTCTCCTCCACTAAGGTGCTCATCTCAAGCTCCTGTCTCCAATGTCCTCCTCTCTTCTTTTACCCCCTCCCACCCTCAGCTCTCCCTGCTACAACCACCTTGCCACATGATCTCAGCCCACAGCCCCATGCCAACTCCAGCCTCGACCCTCGGCCCTCAAGTCTTTCTCACTCTCCCAGCCCCCTCGAGCAGTCTCAGCCCCCTATCTCCAACCTTCCATCCCTCCCACACTCCACCCAGCCCTGCTCTCCTGGGCCAGAACCCCTTGCCTTCCCATGGACCCACCCCCTACTCTCCAGGGCTGGCTGCCTCTCAGGTGTTCTCAGCCCCCGGAAGTATAGGGATGGGTAAGGGGGAGAGATTGCCAGCCCCAGCCTCGCTGTTCTGCCTTCTCACTTGGAGGAAGTTCTTAATAGAACAACCTATCTGAGCCTCGGCTCTCTCATCTGTGGGAGGAGTAGCAACAGCATCCAGCTACATTGCTTACCACGGTGCTTGGTATGTAGTAAGTGCTCAGTAAGTCTAATGTCCGTATCATGGCCCCCAAGTCCCTGGCTCATTAAGGGGCCCCACCATCTCTCTCTCTCGCTCTCTCTCTCCTTATTTCCACTGCTCCCCCCACCCCCAACACACTTAGCTCCAGCCACGCTGGCCGCCTCACGCGCTCCCGCCCACCTCTGACACAGAATGCTCTCCCAGTAGACACACATTGACTTACTCACTTACTTAAATCGACTCTCTGCTCAGTGGTCACCTCCTTAGAGAGGTTATCCCAAACCACCCTAAAACTGCCCAGCACGTATGGTAGTTAAGGTTCAAAAAACATTAGTTAAATGAATGATTTTTCTTACAGTTAATGTAGCCATTGCCTTATCCAACCAGGATGGGAGTGAGTTCTCAGGTATAGAGAGCATGACTAATGTTTGACGTTCCACATGGCCCTTCGTACTCCGCAGAGGAAGGGCTTCCCTTCTGCATCCCAGGTCTACTGGAAGGGACTAAAACTTCACTGCCACTCTTCCCTTTTTGCTTTATGTCTTCAATCACTAAATATTGGGCTCCATTCATGTGCCTGGCACCATCTGAGGCTCCTGGCAGGCTTGTTTGTGGACAAGAAAAGCGTAGAAGAGGGCTCGCTGTAAGGGTTCACACTGCTTATCCTGGGGAGGAGCTGAGCAAGATAACGGGGTATCTTGCCTGGGGAAGTGCCTGGGGCCTCAGTTTGAACCCTGGCTGTGCAACCTTCATGCTCAGTGTTTACATCTGTGAAGTGGAGCTCATGAGAGTAACAAGCTCACAGGATTGTCATGATAATTCTTTGTTAATCCTTGTGCCTGGCAGACGGAAAACTTTGGTAAATATTGGCTATTAATCATAATAATAAGTAGAGGTTGCTTCTGTAATTTAAACAAAAGCAAAGTAAGGAATAAAAATGTGGTCAAGCCATCAGTGATTTATCAAGCAGTGTGGTCCTTCTAACAGCATAAAAAGGGTTCATACTCCCATACTCTGTGATCCTCCCAGAACTTCATATTCAATCTCTCTCAAAGTTCTGGTGGTGAAGCCTGGTGCAGTGGTTATGCACCTGTAATCCCAGCTACTTGGGAGGCTGAGGCAGGAAGATCACTTGAGGCCAAGA
>CAUYRT010041245.1:0-13460 GCA_963574885.1 Lepilemur ruficaudatus
CACTGGTGAGGACCCGAGAATCCATTTTTAGAAGATTCCTAGCTCATCCAGCAGTGTTCGATCAGGGCCCTTTTCTTCACCTTCAGAGCAGGGTTGTTGCCATCAGGGTGCCTTTTGGGCCCTGGGAGTTTGGTCTCTAAGGGATCATTCCTTCTGGGGCTCTCTATAGAGGGAACCTGGTGACAGAACCTGGGTTCCCTTTCAGAAATCCAGATTTTATCCAGCTTCTTGTTTAAATTTTCTTCCTCTTAAGAGAACAAGTCCACAAACCAAGATAGTGACAGAAGAATAAGACAGCTTGTTGGGTTGCAAAGGAGATTCTCATGATTGCAGTCATTGGGTAGTTTGGTTTAGAGCTCTGGTAGATTATTGTAACTAAATTTTTTTTTTTTGAGACAGAGTCTCGCTCTGTTGCCCAGGTAGAGTGAGTGCCTTGATGTCAGCTTAGCTCACAGCAGCCTCAAACTCCTGGGCTCAAGCAGTCCTTCTGCCTCAGCCTCCCAAGTAGCTGGGACTACAGGCATGTGCTACCATGCCCGGCTAATTTTTTCTATATATTTTTAGTTGTCCAATTAATTTCTTTCTATTTTTAGTAGAGACAGGGTCTCTGCTCTTGCTCAGTCTGGTTTCAAACTCCTGACCTTGAGCGATCCGCCCTCCTCGGCCTCCCAGAGTGCTAGGATTACAGGCGTGAGCTGCCACGCCCGGCCAGGATGATTTTTTTTTTTTTAAGTCACACCCTGTTATCATAGTTGTCATCACAAAATCAAATAATTACCACTACTTACAAGTTCATTCATTGCTGCTTAGAGCTTTAAATGCAATAATTATAGCTAGGATCAGCAACAGAATTGCGAACTCCCTAAAGCAGAACTCTGTATATTAGGTAACTAGTTAAGCAGTTTCATTCAAACGGAGTTGGTCACATACAAGTTGAGGATATTTATTCTAACAATCTCTTTGACTTGGATTAAAAAGATTTAGGTCAAATGTTAGCATTTAACAGAATGGAGCAGCCACAATTGAACTATAATCTCCTGATGATGGGATTTAAGCAGAGAGCCGAGGATTGACTTATAAAATGTGCTTTATCATTGAAGCTGGCAGACTCTGAAAGCTTGTGTTTGTATAGTGGTTAAGGACCAAAGTACCAGTCTGCAGGTTGAGGTTTTGAGTGTCTTTATGGCAAAGACTTCCTTCTTAGTCATATTTTCCCCTGTCTAGATAGGCTTATACGAGGGGAGAAAATAGCTTTATTCCAGCCCAGGTTTCCCATGCTGAGATGTGGGTGATCTGAGGACCACTAGCATGAGAACATTTGTTAAATATGTGGGTTCCCAGGCTCCAACACAGGTCTATGGAATCAGAATTTGAAGAGGAGATTTTTTTAAGTTGGTGGGATTATGGGAGCTTTTAAATTGTTTTTCTTCTTCTAAAAATCAACATGATTTAGGTAGAGTTTACATGAAGTAAATGGATATGCATCCAAATGGAGCTACCAGCATCACAATCAAAATATAGCACATTTGCATCACTCCAAAGGCTCCCTGAGCCCCACCCTGTCTGCCTCCCTCTGTTCCTGCCTTGGGTATCCACTGCCTGCTTCCTATATTTTGCCTCTTGAGAATCAGACAAGCAAGTCTTGAGTCTGGCATCTTCCATTCAGTGCAGGATCTGAGATTCCTTCTTTTTATTGCTGAGTAGTGTCCTGTGGATGGACCCACCAAGGGTTGTGTTCACCTGTGGATGGACCTTTGGATGCTTCCAGTTTGGGGCTGTTACAAATGGAGCAGCTTTTGTCTGTAACTATTGTGAGGAAGAAATCTGAATTTTATGTAAGTTTCCCAAGGCTAGTCTTAAGCACATGAGCCGCTGATTTCTTACTCTATGTTCTTTTTTTTTTTGAGACAGAGTCTCACTTTGTTGCCTGGGCTAGAGTGCCGTGGCGTTAGCCTAGCTCACAGCAACCTCAAACCCCTGGGCTGAAGCGATCCTTCTGCCTCAGCCTCCCAAGTAGCTGGGACTACAGGCATGCGCCACCACGCCTGGTTAATTTTTTCTATATATATTTAGTTGGCCAATTAATTTGTTTCTATTATTAGTAGAGACGGGGTCTTGCTCTTGCTCAGGCTGGTTTCGAACTGACCTTGAGCCATCCACCCGCCTCGGCCTCCCAGAGTGCTGGGATTACAGGCGTGAGCCACCGCGCCCGGCCGTTACTCTATGTTCTTATTCTTCTTGTGTTCTTTTGGAGAAATGTAGGTTTTTATGTCTGTACCAAATCATGGATTTGCCATGTATTTATGTTTTCAATATAGTATTCATTCAGTGCTTTCTATCTGGGGTTAGTGCATACTTTTTTTTTTTGGAGATAGGGTCTCCCTCTGTCTCCTAGGCAGGAGTGTAGTGGCCTCATGATACCTCACTGCGACCTGAAACTCCCGGGCTCAAGCAATCCTCCCATCTCAGCCTCTTGAGTAGAGGGGACTACAGGTGCACACCGCCACACCCAGCTCACTGTGTACTTCATTAGCATTTATTGAGCGTCTATCCCATGCTAAGAGCTGGGAATATAAAGAATTGTGCACAGGGGGTTCCTGCTTGTCAGGAAGACTCTTAGTGATTAATTCATTCACCCATTGAGTGCCCTGTATATTCTGTGCTGGGGACTCTGCAAGGTGCTGCTCACGGGAGGACATGTTTTTCTTAGGATGGTGGTGGTTACAAGAAACATGGAAGACTTTGGTATTTAACTCTAGGAGTTGCCTGCCCCTTACACCCTCCTGATAGTACCGTATTTCCTAATTCAGGTGGCCCTGCCTGGCCACAGTGAGAGAGGGCTGACACTAATTCCTGGACAGGAAGACACAGCAGATAAAAAGAAATGCAAAAGAAATGATTACTGGCTGAAAAGCTCATAAAATACTGATTAAAAACTATTGTTATTCTGCATTTGCGCATGATTGTTGGTGGCTATAAATCTAGTGACTCAGTCCTTAGGGAACTGAAAGATTTGTTGAAGATCCAAATATTTTACTTTTCTACTTAGTCATCACAGAATTTCCCAAAATGCTGATTTTCCATTCTGTCACGCTTACTTTTTTTTTTTTGTTTAAGACCATAATGATTTCCTGCTTGCTCTAAGGTAGTGATTTTTGACTTTGGCTACAGGGGGGCTTTAAAAAAACTGTAGATGCTAAATGTAATTTGCAGAACCATGGCTTTTCTCCATTCTCTTCTGATAATGAAAGTTACTGTGGACTTTACACATGAGATCATTATTGCACATGCTGTGTCCTGAGCTCTCAACAGAAAGGACTGAGCTACTTTACATTATGTTGTAAGGAGGGAGGATGCTGTAAAGGTAACCAGCCAGCCTCCCACCACCTGGACATGAGTTGGAACAGTAGGGGGAGTTAGTGTTCATGTGCACGTCATCAAGCTCCTGGTGGGGGAAAGTCTGTCTTTCATTGTTAAGTAAATAAGTTAAAAAATTATAGAGGAGTAAAAAGAAGAAAATATGTCATTTGTGTTCCCATTATTCACACTTTTGGCTGATAATTTGGTGTGTGTATGTATGCACACATACTTTGCACATAATACAGTGGGTTAGTGCTGTACGCACTATTTTTTTCGTGGTATAAATTGCCTTTAATTCTTTTCACTCATGGCCTCATTTAAAAAAATCAGTTTCTTCTACCTTTCTTATTTTTGTTAAAACATTTAACATGAGATCTATTTTCTTTAACAAGTATACAATACAATATCACCTATAGGTACAATGTTGTACAGCAGATCTCTAGAACTTATTCATCTTGGATAACTGAAACTTCATACCCATTGAATAGCAACTCTCCATTTCCTACTCCCCAAATCCCTAGCAACCATCCTACTCTGGGTTTCTGTGTTTGACTATTTTAAATACCTCATGTAAGTGGAATCATGCAGTATATTTGAACTTCTGTGTCTGGCATATTTCACTTTGTATAACGTTGTATACACTATTTTTTAAATTGTTTCTTATACATGATGTAAGGTGAACGTCTTTCCATGTCAACAGATATTTCTGTGCTTTCTTTTTAATGGCTTCATGGTACCCCTTCTTCTGAATGGACCACAGTTTTACCATTCAGTCTCCCAGTGTTGGATGTTAGATTATTTCTTTATTTTTATTGTTATTAGCAATGTTAAAATGTGCAATTTTGTAGTGAAATCTTTTTTTTTTTTTTTTTGAGACAGAGTCTCACTGTGTTGCCCAGGCTAGAGTGCTGTGGCGTCAGCCTAGCTCACAGCAACCTCACACTCCTGGGCTTAAGCAGTCCTTCTGCCTCAGCCTCCCGAGTAGCTGGGACTACAGGGATGCGCCACCATGCCCGGTGAATTTTTTCTATATATTTTTAGTTGGCCAATTAATTTCTTTCTGTTTTTAGTAGAAATGTGATCTCGCTCTTGCTCAGGCAGGTCTCGAACTCCTGAACTCAAGCGATCCACCAGCTTCGGCCTCCCAGAGTGTAGTGAAATCTTTGTCCTAGTTACTATCTTAGAATAAATTCCTAGATGTAGTATTTTCTCAAGACAAACATTAGAATTGAATATGAATATTTATAACTTTTTTGATACATGTAGCCAAATTGTGTTCTTGTTAGCAAATTTAGTTTTCATTAGGAAAATATGTCTGTTTCTTCACCATCTTGCCAATAAAGGTATTAAAAATAACTGATAGAGGTAAAAAGTGGTTCCTCATTTCAGTACACTTTTAGTTGGGTTTTTTAAACAAGGATCGAGCCTTTATTTTGCCGTTTGTATTTGAAGAGGCTGAAGATTAGAAGCTCCTTCGTTTTTCCAATTTTGTTTTCTGTTTATTGATTTGTAAGAGCTCTTCAAATAGTAAAGATATCCACATGTTATCCTAATGTCGGTTGTGTTTTGCCCTTTTTGTTTGTGTGATTTTCCTCCATATAGAAATCTTTAAAATTTTATATTGTAAAATCTACAACCTCTATTTCTTTTTTGTCCTCGTTTTTTATTTTTTTAAATTTTTTTTGCTCTGTCATTTAGACTGGAGTGCAGTAGTTTGATCATAGCTCACTGCAGTTTCCAA
This sequence comes from Lepilemur ruficaudatus, assembly GCA_963574885.1. Taxonomy (NCBI): domain Eukaryota; kingdom Metazoa; phylum Chordata; class Mammalia; order Primates; family Lepilemuridae; genus Lepilemur; species Lepilemur ruficaudatus. The sequence continues at coordinate 5,102 of CAUYRT010041245.1, forward strand.
CTCCCAGGCTCAAGAGATCCTCTGGCTCAGCCTCCCAAGTAGCTAGGACTACAGGCTCGTGCCACCACGCCCAACTCATTTTAAAATTCTTTTGTAGAGAAGGGGTCTCACTGTGTTGGCCCAGGCTAGTCTCAAACTCCTGGCCTCAAGCAATTCTTCCACCTTGGCCTCCCAAAGTGCTGGTGCTGGGATTACAAGCATGAGCCACCATGCCCCACCTCCTCTTTTTTGTCTCTTTTTTTAACACATTAATTGTTACATTTATAATAAATTTATAGATGTGCTGATTAGACATGTCATATATATATGTGTGTGTATATATATATGAATTATACCTAAACCCAATTAAAGCTTAAAAGAAAATAAAATACATTCTATGAGCAATCCTGAAGACCTGGAACAGCTCAATAAATAGTGTGCTGTCACAAGTTGGGAGCATCAATCCCTTGGTAATTTATATAAGATGCTAAAAATGAGGAAATACACAGGACATTGATATGGGGGGAGTACACATAGGAAAAGTAATTTCTTGATGTTCTTCATTTTGAACGTTCTGCTTTCTTCAGGAGAGAAGAGTTTGACTTCAAAAGTATTAATAATAAAATATTGGAGAAGGGAATTTGCATCTTTCTGTTCTAAGTGGTATTCTTGTGCTATTTTCTCAGCAGTCCATGTTTCTGGATAAAGTGCATGATTATTGAGAAGCGTCAGTGCCTCTACAATGGAAATTTTGCCTTTGGGAATGTTCTTAATGTTCGTATCAAAGTGATGGCCTTTCCGTGATCTGAACTCCTTTGGCTCTTGATCCGTGTTCCGGCAACTTTTGCCTACGTGGGAGACACGGGATCTTTGGAATCAACATACACACACGTCTTTTAGTAATGACGGCAGCTTGTCATCTTTTCTAGTAATTTCTGCCTTAATTTCTGGATGGCTGCTCTTGGGGGAGGCTCTTGGTGGCTCTTGGTGGAAGGGTGCTTGGGTGCGGGAGAGGGCTTCGTCTGGCTGATTTCTCGTTCAGCTTGGTTCTCCAGGCTGAAATTCCTGATAGTGCGGGTCACCAAAGCCCCCGTCTCACCATAACATGATGCCCACGGGTTCACCCGCACATGGGAAAACACAGGCCCCTCTTTTTTTTGTCTTTAATGATATGTTAGGAAGGGAGTCTTCTACTCTAATATAATCACGTGGAAGCTTTTATTTTTTTTAACCTGAGGTCTTTTTCTGGATTTTATTGCTTAATAGTGAACCAGTTGTCTTAGCATGTATATTGAAAAATCCATACATAGTCTTATAATTTGAAGTTCTACCATATCATATATTTGTCAGTTTGTGGGTTTTCTGTTGTCTGATGTATTAGTCTGTTTATGTACCTCTGTTAAACTTTTCTGTTCATTACAGCTTTATGTTAGGGTTCCTGTCTGACAGAGCACGTTCCTCCTTTTTCAAATTTTGTGACTATTCTTATTTTTCCAGAGGAATTTTTAGCAAGCTTCCCCACCCCCTTTTGGAATATTAATTGATTTTTTAATTAAATCTGTATAGAGTATGTTTATTGGAAAGTGAGTATCATTAGAGTTGCTTTCTTATCCTCTCAGAGTATTTAATATTGCTTGTTTCTCTGGTTATTCATGTCCCCTTTAGGGACCCCTCAGTTATATTTTATAGTTTTCTTCATAAAGGTCATGCACATTTTTTATTAAATTTATTCTTAAGTATTTAACATTATTGCCATTTTGAACAGGATTCCTTCGTCGTCTTGTTGTCAAGGTCAGCAGACTTTCCTGTAAGTACCTTAGGTTTTCTGTCATAGGTTCTTCTTTGTCGTTGTTCACAACCACTTATGAATGTAAAAAACCATTCTTTTGTGCGGACCGTACAAACACAGGCCAGGTGCGATCCTTAGCTTCTGGTGGAGGTGCTTATTACTCCCGCTTGGGAAATGTTTAATTCTGTCACATGAACGAAGCTTCCTCATGTGTTTTTCGTAACTAACCATTTAATTGTAGATCCTCTCAGATTTTCACATCTCTTGATACTGATACGATTTGTTCTCTTGCATTCAAACACCTCATCTTTGCCTGTCAGCGTCTGCTGATAGCAGTGATGTAGACACCCGTGGCTTGTGCCCGGCATTAACGTGTCTGTTGTATCACAGATAGGTTTGATGGAGTAAGAGCAGTAAGCAAGAATCACTCCCCATCTCCCAACAGACCACTGTATTCTCGTAAATTGAAATTGTTAGACCTGGAAATTTTGACATTTTTCTCTCCAGTAACATTGTATACCTTTTATTTCAGTCTAATGGCATTTCTTCTTCTTCTTTTTTTTTTTTTTAATTTCAATAGATGTAGAGGGTACAGTTTTTTGTTACGTGGATGAATTGTTGCATGGATGAATTACATGGATGAAGTCAGAGCTTTTAGTGTGCCTGGCTCTAACATTATAGCAGGGTGCCTTTAAAAAAAGATCACATTATTTATCATCCCACAAATTTGGGGAACATTTAATCCACAGACCAAGTTCAGCACCCGGATGGGTGTCTGTGGTGTTGCTGTGGATGCTGCCCCTCCTGGTCTCTGCAGCTGTCTGGCTGGGCAGGCCGGTGGACACTGTCTTGCCGTGGGTCGCAGCCCTGTCAGTGGTCCTCAGACACCGTGGAGAGGCATTGATGGGAGTTATCCCAGTGGAAAGGGGTGAGGGGAAGGGGGCTCACTTTGGAGGGACAGCATGTGCAGGGGCCTGAGGGCTGGGAGAGTGCTGGCACAGGCCTCAGCGACCACAGCGGGGACCTTGCGAGACTGGGAAGGGGGCTCGATGGGCCACACGGTAAACCTCAGCCTGTGAAGGAATTTGGGTGTCACTCTCAAGCTGATTAGAACCCAAGGAGCATGATAATTTTTGTAGAATCATCGTGCTGGTTGCCATATGGGCAAGTGTTCGGAGCCATCAAGATGGACTGAGAAGATGAGTTGTGGCTGTTGCGGCGGTGATGAGAGACGACGGCGGCGTGTGCCCTGGAGTGGCCATGTGGGTGGAGACAAATGCACAGACTGGAGAGGTCCTGGCCCCAAGAGGGTGGGCTACAGCCCTGGTAAAGGAGCTTGATATCCCTGCCCAGAGAGCTACCTCAGAAATCACAGGGAGGGCCGAAACCACCGAAGTCTCGGAGAGATGGTGTGTACGGGCCAGCTGGCCTGGGCAGTGTTCGGCCAGGGAGATCAGCTAAGCTGGGCATTTAAAGGATAACTTTTATGTCTTGCTTGTATAAACAGTGCTAGGGCAGGTTGGAATGACTGATTATAGTTTGAATCCTCTTCTGCTGCTTATAGCTGTGTATCCTTTGGCAAGTCACTTCTCTGAAGTTCCGCCTCTACTTTTGTGGAGTTAATGTGCAAACCAAGTAATATGTTTATTGGCCAGAAATAATTGCCATTTATTTAACGAGAGGTCAGAGGTGTGCCTGGCACACATAGGCACTTAGCACCTGGAAGACTGCTGTGCTTAATACCATCATTGTCAGCATCACGATCTTTCACCTCTCAGCCTGGCCTTCTCCTCTGTCATGTGTCAGGGGCAAGACAGCCAGTGGATTTGCTTCAGTTTCTCTGTTTTGCATGGGGTAGGAAGGGGCAATGTTGGTTGAATTGGGGGGTGGTAAACATTGACCAGTCAGATTCCCAGAGAGATTTTGCTTCTTGTCTTAACACAAATTCCAACACAGACGCTAAATAAACTCCATTCTGCCCTCACCTCTGCCTTGTGTCTGTTGGGTTGCCTCTGACCTTGGCATTTATCTACACGGAAGTCATCCTGTGTGGATAAACTCCCTGATCTCGGGTTGGTGCGTGATTTCTGACCTCGAAGTTTTCGTTATCACCCTGGTGTCCTTGGGTGTGGGATGCTCTGTCACTGTGGTACTTGTTCCAGCAGTTTCTAAGGTTACATTTCTTTGTTCAGCATCCTCCCCTTTTCTTCTTCCTTCTTCCCCAGTATTCCCCGACAAAGGGTGCTCCCCTCTGCCCAGGCTCTGTGTCCCTCTCCCCTGAAGCTTTTCTCAGAGCATCACTGCCCTGCACCTTCTTTGTCCTCATCCCCTTCTGTGCTCCTTTGGGTCTGAGGCTTCAGGATACTCCGAAGGGTGCTGTTCCTTAACAGGTGGGAGAAGGGAGTTGGTGGTCCCCAGTATAATACGCTTGTGAGGGTCAGTTACATGGAGAAGTGGAGTACAGAGTACCTGCTGGAAAGCGTTCTTGTCCAGACAGAACTGTCCTCCTTTGTTTCATGCAGTTTTTGGGGAGGACTTGGCTGTTGCAATAGATGTGCATATCTGAGAGCTAAGATACGCAGACCCCAGGAGAGTCACTGCATTCTGCATTAGAAACTCCCGTCATTTTCCCTGTGGTTGATATGGGTAAGTGTGGATTTGAAAGCTCTGCTGACATGCTAATGGCAGGGGAGCCAGATGCAGAACAAAGAGTTTATAGGCCCCTCAGAATATGATTTTTATGGCACGTGGCCTCGTAAAAGTCTGCCAATATTTTACCATCCTCTTGCCTGTTTTTTTTTTTTTCTAATTCAACTGTAAGTTTATTAGAAAGGCCATGAACATATGAACCCTTAGTTGGAGTTATCAACTGAGGAAGAAATAAAAAAAAAACAAAAAAATGGAATGCTTCATAAATTTGTGAGTCATCCTTGCGCAGGGTCCATGCTAATCTTCTCTGTATTGTTCCAATTTTAGTATATGTGCTGCCAAAGCCACCACCCTTTTGCCTGTTTTATCTTCTGAAAACATAAGCTCCTGGTGGTCAAGGCAGAGGTTTGTTGTGGCTCCTTCAGGCAGACTTTATTTTTAGGTATGTTCCTTTTCACACTGTTTTCTCATATCTTGGGAAGATGCTGGGTGTCAGTGGCTAAATCACGGTACAGAAGATGGATAGATTTGAGTACATAAACGTGAAAACAGCTCTGGCAGTATGCAAGGCCATCCACAAAATTCATAAACAGATAAAATGTTTGCATCAAATGTAACAAAGAATTAAAGGATTAATATCCTTAAAGCTCTGTAAACACTGTGGAAAATAGAGGGCATACGGAGATAAATCACAAAAGAGGCTCCGTGCTTGCCAACAGACTCGAAATACTCTCCAATCGATGCATCACAAAATCTCTGAAAAATTACCCTCTGGCACAGATGTTGTATCAGGGGCTATCAAACTTTGAGATGGACAGATTCACTACTGGTGGGATTAATGGTTTGGAAAGTCTTTCCGGAAGGGAATTTTGTTTTATGTTGCAAGAGTCTTAAAAATCTTCTGATTCTTTAGTAATTCTTTTTCAGGGAGTGTATTCCAAGAATCGGGGGTGGGCAAAGGATTTGGTGCACGATCACATTTTTTTATAATTGTTATAAATGTGGCCCCGACAGACAGTCATGCAGGGCTGCAGAGCAGTAAAGTGTCCAATCATTAAACAGCATAGTGTTGATGATTACGTTTGAAGGTGTAAATGCTAGCATGGGTGGTGGGGGCTGTGGGAGGGTGGTGGGACCCCTGAGGGTGGCTTGGGTGTGGCATTTTAGGGTCTGTGTTCTTTCCTCTCAGAATGTTGTAAACGTCACTTTTCCTTCCAGTTTTTGCTGTTCAAGATGAGAAGTCTGATGTTAATATAACCGTCTTTCCTTTGTAAATAATGTTTTTGTGTCTTTTTTTTTTTTTTCTGATAAGAAGCTTCAAGATTTTATATCTTTAGAGTTCAGGCATTTCCCTAGGGTGTGTCTGGGGCATCTTCTTTCAGGACTTTCCCTGGGAGTCCTTGAGCACTTGATGTCCAGTGTGTCTGAAAACTCAAGTCCTTTCAGTGTGAGGACTTTTTTTTCCCTATTATTTCTTTGACACATTATTGTCTTTGGGAACTCATCCCGCACAGATATTGGTTCTTCTGGCTGTAACGACAGTTTGCGGAATCGTTGTAGTAATTTACAAGTGTAGTTCCCACTTGTGCATCTACCAAGAGATTTATTCTGGCAGTCATGTTTAATTTCCAAGAACTCTCTTGGTCCTCTGGTTACTACTAGTATTTATTCTTGAATTTCCCTGAGGATATGAATGAGTGTTATTTTAAAGGCGCACTCTTGATTCTTGCATTCATTTTGCCTCATTAGGCGTGAACTCCACTTGAGTGCTCAGTTTGATCTGCTTTCTGAGTGTTCATTCCCCACTGATGTCCCCTCTTCCCCCCTTTATGAGACCTGGCGCAAGGCTGGGGCCAGTTCTGTGTATGCGAGGCTGGGAGCAGGGCTGCTCTGCACTGAGCCTTTTGGGATTGAGGCCTTTCTCGGTTACCAAGTAGGTGTGCTGTTCTTCCCTCTGGTGTTGGGTTCATTTTGGTGGGGATTGCAGAAGGGGTTTTTGAATGTGACTTATGCTTTCCTATTTCCAAGAAGTTGCTGCCATGTTTTCAGAATCAGAAATAAAACAAACATTATTGTAAACTGTCACCATCTTCAGAGTCCCAGGTTGAGACCCCTGACTCTTCCCCGAACCTTGCCTCTGCATGGGTGGTACTGATCTCGTCTGCACAGGCAGTGTAGGCTTCCAGTCTTCCTGCCTGCACTTCACCTCCTCCCTCTGCCTGCCCTCCACATGGCAAGGAAGTTCCTTCCCCAAGCACAAATCTGACCTTTACCTTAATCCTCTTTGAATCCCCTCAAATTCTCTTCTTTTTCCTGCTGAAATTGAGTATAACTTCTTTATCTGGGTACCCTCCAGGGACTAGCTGGTCCCAGCTTAACTTACCTGCCAGCTCCTGTGGCGAGAACTGCTCATTTACGCATTTTCCTGCCTCTCTGAGACATCTTGATACATGACTGGGTTTGGTCCACTTGACTTCATGGACACGGGCAGTCTGGCAGTGACAGGAAGCTGGCATCATTAGGCTTTCACATTGGTGGTGTCCTGGCAACCAGATCAGCAAGCTGAGCACTGCACCTGGAGTATCAGGTATGGGAAGTCCAGATGAAGGGCACATTCTGAGAAAGACAGAGAATCGTTAAAGGTCATATCCAAGCCCTTATGAAGGAGACAGACCATGCTGATGGCGACACTGAAATGTGTGTTTAAGGAAAGGACAAGTGAGTAGTTCAAGAAAAGGTCTCTTGTCATAGGACCCTGAGCAGGCACACAGACTAACAGTCATAGCAGGTGAACAGCAGTAGCCTTAGCAGGTGAACAAAAGACAAGGAGCACTCTTGCCTCTTTGCAAACTTTGCCTCTGCTACGGATTGGTTTCTTGGATTATTGTAAAACATTTTAAGTAAGAATGTAGGGGAAAGGTTAATTCTAAGTAATTTATATACACCATATCACAACCAGCTCTGTCAGGGCTACAAGTAGAGCCTTTAGGGTTTTCTTTTTTCTTGAGAACAGAGTCTCACTCTGTTGCCGAGGCTAGAGTGCCATGGCATCAGCCTAGCTCACAGCAACCTCAAACTCCTGGGCTCAAGCGATTGTCCTGCCTCAGCCCTCCTGAGTAGCTGGGGCTACAGACATGCGCCACCACACCTGGCTAATTTTTTGTTTCTATTTAGTTACCCAGCTAATTTTTTCTATTTTTAGTAGAGATGGGGTCTTGCTCTTACTCAGGCTGGCCTTGAACTCCAGACCCCAACCGATCCTCCCGCGTTGGCTTCCTGAGTAGCTGGGACTACAGGCCTGCGCCACCATGCCCGGCTAATTTTTTCTATATATATTTAGTTGCCCAATTAATTTGTTTCTATTATTAGTAGAGACAGGGTCTTGCTCTTGCTCAGGCTGGTTTCGAACTCCTGACCTTGAGCAATCCACCCGCCTCGGCCTCCCAGAGTGCTAGGATTATAGGCGTGAGCCACCGCGCCGGCCTTAATTTTTTATATTTTTAAGTTGCCTGGCTTATTTATTTCCTTCCTTCCTCCTTTCCTTTCCTTTCCTTCCTTCCTTCCTTCCTTCCTTCCTTCCTTCCTTCCTTCCTTCCTTCCTTCCTTCCTTCCTTCCTTCCTCCCTTCCTCCCTCCCTCCCTCCCTCCCTCCCTTCCTTCCTTCCTTCTTCCCTTCCTCCCTCCCTCCCTGCCTTCCTCCCTTCCTTCCTTCCTACCTCCCTCCCTCCCTCTCTTTCTTTCTTTCTTTCTTTCTTTCTTTCTTTCTTTTCTTTCTTTCTTTCTTTCTTTCTTTCTTTTCTTTCCTTTCTTTCTTTCTTTCTCTCTTTCTCTCTTTCTCTCTTTCTCTCTTTCTCTCTTTCTCTCTTTCTCTCTTTCTCTCTTTATCCCTTTCTCCCTTTATCCCTTTCTCCCTTTCTCACTTTCTCCCGTTCTCCCTTTGTCC